>CM053033.1:177060794-177180794 GCA_028564925.1 Lithobates sylvaticus
CACTGCCTTAATGCTACTTTCTCACTGGGGCCACCCGAGCGTTAGCGGTAAAGCGCCGCTAGTTTTAGCGGACGAAGAAGGGGTTAAAAGCACCCGTGTTGCTGCACTTCCGAACTGCTTTTCAGGCACTTCAAAAGCACTGCTATTCATTTCAATGGGCAGGGCATTTTGGGAGCGCTGTATACAGAGCTCACAAACCGCCCCAAATATGCTGCTTGCAGGACTTTTGCTAACGTCCTGCAAGCGCACCGCCCGAATGTGAAAAGTCACACTTAAATGAATGGGAGGCGGTTTTTAGGCGTTAGTTAGAGGCTATTTCTTGCGCTAAAACGCCTGAAAACCGCCTCAGAGTGAAGCTAGCTCAAGGGACTTTTCCTCTGCTGTTGTGGGGCTTGGAGACTGGTCTTCTGGATCAGTGATTCTCAACCTTATTCCTCAAGTACCCCCAACAGGCCAGGTTTTGGGAATTTCTGTTAGATAAAATAGCTGTCCAAAATACCAAGCCATTGACTCTGATTTAAAGCACCTGTGCAAAATAAAGGAAAACCTTAAAACATGGCCTGTTGGGGTACTTGAGGACCAAGGTTGAGAACCACTGTTCTAGATGTTTCTCAATTCCAGTCCTCAAGGCGCACCAACAGTTCATTTTTTTAGGTTTTCCATTATTTTGCACAGGTGATTTTATCAGTTTCACTGCCTTAGTAATTACCACAGCAGTTTCATCTGAGGGAAATCCTGAAAATATGACCCGTTGGTGCGCCTTGAGGACTGAAATTGAGAAACACAGCTCTAGATTACCTTCTTGAACTTGAGTTGATATTACTGCCATGTTTTCTACTTTATCTGACAAAAGGAAATCCTATGTATTACCTTTAAGGCTGGGTTCAAACTAGTGCCCCGCATCCAATTCGCAACAGCAGGAGATTGTGACCGGCTCTCTATGGAGCCGGTTCGCATATCCCCGCAGTGGCTCTGGCGCGATTTGCACTGGAACGCTGTGCGTCTTTTGGTCCATAAATCTGATTCTGATGGCGGTGTGGGAGGGGATGGAAGTGCAGCAGAGGGGATTTCTCTATCCACCTTGCTTGGGTGAATGGAGGAGTCCACTTAAAAAAAAAGAGTGATCCATGACCAGCTTTATTCTGTATGTATGTTCACTAGACAGTACTGCTTCTCTTGTTCTGTATGCTGGGTGTAATTCTTAGTATATGTTTTTTTTTTTGCACACAGACTTGTGGTTCCAGCCCCTTACCATGTGATCAGCAGTCAGCCAATGACAGCTGATCACATGATGTAAACAAAAGCTCTGTGATCTTTTTTCTCCTCCCGCTGACAGCGTGAGGGTAAACAAAAGCCGATCACCGGCTTATGTTAAAGGGACATCAGTGCCGAAGAGGAAGGAGGCACATCTGCCTCCTCTGTGCCATTTAGTACCCCCTGCCAGTGCCACCTGTCATTGTGCCCATAGTGCCCACAGTGCCACTTATCAATGCCCATAAGTGCCACCTATCAATGCCCACAAGTGCCACCTATAAATGCCCACCAGTGGTGCCAATCAGTGCCACCTAGCAGTGCTGCTTATCAGTGTAAGTAATTAGTGGCCATCACTGCCACCCATCAGTGCCCATGGCTGCCACCTATCGGTGCCCATCACTGTTGCCTCATCAGCGTACATCAATGAAGGAGAAAAATTACCTGTTTACAAAATTTTATAATAAAATATAAAAAAAATATACATTTTTTTTTTTAATTCGGTCTTTTTCGATTTTTTTAACAAAAAATAAAAACCGTAGAGGTGATCATATACAACTAAAAGAAAGCTCTATTTGTAATGTAATGTAATAATTGTCATTCAAAGTGCCACAGCGCTGAAAGCTGAAAATTGGTCTGGACAGGAGGGGGGTTTAAGTGCCCAGTAAGCAAGTGGTTTTTAAAGGAAACAGGTGATACAACTTCTCTTTTAAGCCCTTTTATACCAAGCAATCTGCAGTATGCGGTATTCTTCCTCCAAAGTTCAGTTCTATACAACAAGGCACTTTTGTAAATCGCTCCTAAAGCCTAAGTTTATGTCAGGTGTGTGTCTTCGTATCTTGGATTAGTAATGCTTGTTGATGATCGGCACCCCCTGGCTGCAGCACCGACCTCTACACCTAACTCATGCCTGGCTTCGGAGGTTGAGTGCGGTTTTGGGACTGCTCTAAGTTTGCTAAAAAAAAATCAACACAAGGGACATTACTTACAGTAAGGAGGATGTGTCCCTTGTGCTGATGTTTCCTCTGTTTGTTGAAATCCTCCTCCATCAATAATACCCGACTACCTTTTCCAACCACCTCCTCCATTCATGAAAGCTGTACATTGGCTTCTATGAATGACATGTGATCTATAAATGGAGGATGGGCAGATGATTAAAAGGTTCTCCCCACTCCATTTATAGATAGTTTTTATTCATAGAAGATGTAATACAGCTTTTATGAGTGGAGGAGATGGGTGGAAAGGGCAGGTATAGTCAAGCACTAATGATGAATGCCCATCACAGCTCCTTCAGTTCTATTAACCTCTGCAACACTGGAAGATTATAGCGGCGAGAGTAATGGGTAGATTGATTGAAGGCGGATTTAAACTAACAGATGAGAAATCAGCACAAGGGACACATCCTACTGACTGTAATAATGCCCCTTGCGCTGATTGTTTTTTTTAGCTTGATTAAACTTAGGCTTTAAGGTAAAACAATAAGGCAGAACTTCACATACAGAAGGCTGCTCCAGGCATGCTTCCCTAAATGTGTTAACATGAATCTTCTTGGAGGAGACCTGTGCAGAGAGATGCTGTCCTAGCAAAAATGTGCCAGACCAGTTAGCTGGAAGGCTGGTAAATGTACTTTCCCTGGATACCAGGTGTTCTCCAAGGATGTCCAGGAGAGTCCCTAAAATATCCCTCCTCATTACAAACCTGTCCCTAATGCTAAACCTTTCTTTTCTTCACAAACTATGTCCAATTATGCACAAGCTGGTGCCAGGAGTCCATGCTAGAGGACACGCTAGTGCCAGGCCTGGCTCCTCTCTTTGATAAAACCAAAAAAAAAGCACTTCCTCTGCAAAATGATTCTAATTTCAGCATTTGCCGAAATGGATGGTCTCCTGCATATGATATCATCTTGACCTGGCCAATCAAAAAAGCCAAAAAAATCAGGAACTTTTAAGGAAGACAGACCCAAGTCAATGGCTGTTGAGGGAGCTCAGACACTGCAGCACTGGAGTGGAGGTGAAAAGCACACAAGACGAAGCACATAGGTAATTAAATGCCAGGGTATGTGGCCTAAAAATAAAAAGTTCAGTCAAGTCCATAAAGGTTTAAAAAACGTTCTCTTCTGGTAGCTCCTCGAAGATTAAGTATAAGTAAGTATATTAGATTAAGGATCTAAAGACAGGTGGTGTCATCTAGTAGTGAAAAATGAGAACTATACCAAAATCTTATTAAAGGGAAACAATGGGATCTAACACCCCATTACACACCAGCATCCTGGAACGATTTTTGCCAAGTGTCCCTTTTT
Source organism: Lithobates sylvaticus (assembly GCA_028564925.1). Classification (NCBI taxonomy): domain Eukaryota; kingdom Metazoa; phylum Chordata; class Amphibia; order Anura; family Ranidae; genus Lithobates; species Lithobates sylvaticus. The sequence goes on from CM053033.1 coordinate 177,064,345, forward strand.
GTTAAGTGCACAGCAAAGTTTTTCTCTAGCGTGTGCCATTTTTCTAAAGGCTGCATTTACACCTGAGTGTTTTCAGTTTGTAAAACACCTAAAAAAAATATCAAAAAACACCCAACAACCAAACTCCTATTAAATTAAATGGCCCCTGTTCAAATCTGAGCATTTTGTAGCCTGAAGCAAAATACTTGAAGCTCAAAAAAGTACATGAGCTTCTTTTTGGGCAGATTACAGGCGTTTTTATGCTTTATACATTGGTGACCTTTTGACCTGTGCAAAATCGCGGCAAAAAACGCAGTAAAAAGCGTGGCAAAATCTGCCTAAATACGAAATGCTCATGTGTGAATGCAGCCTAACACTTTGTGAACTGCATTCCCAGGTTCACATCTCTGATGTTATAGTGTCTATTTTCAAGTAGTCTTTTCAATGTAAAAGTGAATTTGCAATGATTAATACATGGGTTTTCTCATAGTAGATTCATGAGAAATAAACGCCTTCAGCGGTTAACCACTTCATGTAAAATAAACGTGATTCCACTCTTATAGAAAATTTTGCTATGTGAAGTAAATAAGCAGGACTGTATTTACCATAATGGCCCATGGGCTAATGCCCAAGGCAGTAGGTTTAGGGGGAAGCACCAAACCTCAACACTTAGAAACCATGGGGGTTATTTACGAAAGGCAAATCCACTTTGGAAAATAACCCCCACAATTTTTTGTTTTTTAATTTGTTTCCTTTCTTTGGCCACTTAAAATTTGTATTTTTAACGGACAATTGTGTGGTCATGCAACGCTGTACCCAAATTAGATTTATTTCATTTTTATTTTTCACAACAGTTTTTTTTTGCACTATAAACAAAAAAACACCTACAATTTTGAAATAAAAAAACAATATTTTTTACTTTCTGCTATAAAACACATCAAATATTTTTATTTTTTTAAAATAGAATTTCTTCATAAATTTAGGGCAATATGTATTCTGTTATATGTTTTGGTAAAAAAAAAAAATCCCAACAAGCGTATATTGATTGGTTTGTGCAAACGTTATAGCATCTACAAAATGGGATATATAATGGATTTTTTATTTATTTACTTTTCTTCTAGTAATGGCGGCGATCAGTGACTTATAGCGGGACTGCAATATTGCAGCGGTCAATCGGACACTAACTGACACTTTTGTGGGAACCAGTGACATTAATAAATTGATCAGTGCTAAAAATATACACTGACACTGTACTAATGACACTGGCTGGGAAGGGGTTAAATATCTAGGGCGATCAAAGAGTTAAATGTGTGCCTAACCAGTGTTTATGTGTACTATATGTGCTGTTTTTACTAAGGGATGTGATACATTTTATTCCATCACATCCCTGCTGACAGGATGGAGCTCTGTTTTGTTTACATTGGCAGAGCTCTGTCCTGTGTCTCTCCTCGCCGATCAGTGGATGTTGGCGAACATCCATTTGCCAGCACCTGCTGACTGGCATCTGCTATCACTAATCATGTGCAGCCCCATAGCTGGAAGGGCAGAATCATGTATACAGGGGTCAAGTCCTGGGGAAAAAAGTGTGGGAACTCCCACCCAAGATCCACTCCCCCACCAAAAAAAAAAATGATACACTCATATGAACAAACGCTTCAAAAGTGGTATTTTTCATCCAATTTTCGTATTGTGTGTATGAAGCTTAACTGTTAGTACATAAATAAAAAACGATCCTCAATAAACATAAATACGGTAATTCTATAAATAATCAGCATTCATGCAATTGTGCTTCCATACAAATGTGAACATCATGTTCTGATCTTTATTGGGGAATGTTATTTTGTATATAGAGTGTTTGTGGTGAGTTTACACTTTTCATTGAACAGAGTTTGGATAACACAGGGTTAAACGGAAAGGTCATAAATGAAGTGCACATTATCTGGACAGAATGCTTGGGGAGATAGTGATGTGTTCCTGCTTAGGAGATGTATGTTAGCTTGGGGGGCTGCAAACTCTGCAGGGCTCCAACACACACTCGCTGTTATTCCAACCCTTCACATATTTACACATAAACTTCCCTCCTGGCATTAAACTTTGCCAGGTATTGTGCTCAGCTTACCACCCCAAACTGATGTTCTTCCCTCAGCTCACCTCTCTCCCTGCATGTCCTGTGAGCAGAATAGCTGTTCTCCTCCTCTGGGTTCTCTCATCATATGGCACTGAAGATAGAGGAGGGGGGATTCAGCGGGACACATAGAGAAAGTATGCAGGAGACCTGGGGGGGGGGGGGGGGGAGATGAGGAGACAGAAAATCAGGAGGGGCCGGCAGGGAGGAGCGCATCACGAGAGGTCTGACTAAATACAATCTCTTAGCAGCAGGAACCTAATCTACACGTCAGCTAGCTGTGATTGACAGGTAGATCGAAGCGAAAGCTGTCATGGGGCCCCTACTGGCAATGCTTGAATGGTCAGGTGTGCGGCACTTACTATTGCGAGCTGTGTGGGCAGCTGCTGGTGTAGCACCTGCCACACAGCTCGCATACTTCAAAGTCTTGCAGGATACGGCTGCTTATGGGAACTGAGTTCCTGTTGTGGAAAAAGTACAGGAACTCCGTTCCCATGCGTTCCCGCAGGACTTGAGCCCTGCATGTGTATATACGTGATTCTGCAGAGATACTGCCCCGTAGCAGTAAATCTGCTATGGGAAGGCCAGGAAGTCAGCAAGAGAACTGTAGGGAAAACGGGGTGCAGCAAATGTTAAGAGGAGACAGAAGACTCTTCCTGGTGCCCTTTGACAGTCAGTAACCAGCCAGCTGTTGGGGTTCTCCCAGAAACATATCATTCTTATATTGAACATCTGCCTTTTTCTGTCTTAGGCCTCATTCAAATGCGGTGTACATAAGCATACACCCATGGAGTCCGAAAACACACAGTCACTTCCAGCTTATTAGTCTTCTTAAAGCTTCCGCTCATCGGAACCCTCCCCCCTCCGGTGTCACATTTGGCACCTTTCAGGGGGGATGGGGGTGCAGATACCTGTCTAAGACAGGTATTTGCACCCACTTCCGGACATAGACTCCCACGGGAATCTATTCCTCTTCCTGTCCCGCCGCGCTGTCTGCTGGGAGACACACGGGTCCCAGAGACAGCCCGGAGCATTCCTATTGCATTGCGTGACTTGCGCATGCGCAATAGGGAACCGGGAAGTGAAGCCGCAAGGCTTCATTTCCTGATTCCCTTACCCAAGATGGCAACGGCAGCATCCGAGAACCCTGTGACAGGTGAGTGTCATTATTTTAAAAGTCAGCAGCTGCAGTATTTGTAGCTGCTGACTTTAAAAAAAAAACTATTTTTGTCGTACTCCTTCTTTAAGTGAAGGGTAACAGGGATAAAAGTAACTCAAGACTAGGTGGATGCTGCCTTCCTTAGATGGGGTAATCTGATGGAAACTACAAAAAAGATAAAAAGGAAGGCTGGCACACCTAGTGCATTACCAATGACAATTTAAATAATAAAATTCATAAAAAAGTGGGTACTCACAAAGCGCAAATCACCATTGAGCCATAAAAACACACACAGTGTGTAGACATGTGAAGGAACACAACACGGGGTAAACCTGATGCATTTTGGGGGTGCACCCCCTTCCTCAGAGCTAGACCTAGCTCTGAGGAAGGGGGTGCGCCCCCGAAATGCGTCAGTTTACCCTGTGTTGTGTTCCTGCACATGTTTACACTCTGTGTGCGTTTTTATGGCTCAATTGAAATTTGTGCTTTGTGAGTACCCATGAAATTTTTATGAATTTTATTGATTAAAATGTCATTGGTTCGACTAAACTCGCGCGACTTCAAACCCACGTTCAGTGTGAACGCACCCTTAGGGCTCTTTCACACGGACGTGTCCGTGTACGGAGCCCGCTCTGCACAACGGGGGATCGCTCCGTCGATCCCCCGCTGTGCAGGAAGATGACAGGTCTGTCTCTGCACTCTGTGCAGGGACGGACCTTGTAGAGCGCAGCTCTCCCCTATGGGAGATCGGATGACGACGGACAGTAGAGTCCATCGTCACCCGATCTGATCCGCAGACGGATGGAAAAATAGCTTTTTCCTCCGTCACACTTTTTCGGATCGGAGTGGGTCGGATGTCAGCGGACATGTCACCGCTGACATCCGTCCCTCCATAGGGGTCTATGGAGGGTCCGTTCAGGTCCGCCAAAAAAACTGACAGGTGGACCTGAACGGACCGCCCGTGTGAAAGGGGCCTAATTCTACCTCCAGGTTTTGTGTTACATATAAATAGTTTATTTAGGCCAGCTGGGCCCAAATAAACGATTTAACGTAACATAAAGGGCCTTTTCACACGGGCTGTCTGATGAGGTCCCCCTGTCAGTTTTTCAGGCAGACCTGATCGGACCTTGCAGTCTCCCCTATGGACACGTCCACTGACATCCACCGCTATCTGATCCGATCCTGTCTGCCAAAAACAGATGGATGGTGGTCGTATTTTCCATCTGTCTAGCGGATTGGATATGATCGGATGAAAACAGACAAGTGGTTCGTTTCCATCCAATTTCCCCATAGAGAAGAGCGGGACTGTGTCTGCTCTGCACAGCGAGCAGACAGACCTGTCATCCGCCTGCTCAGTGGGGAACCTGTTGCACGGAAGAGGGGCCAAAACCTGGTAGTAGATTGTAAAGAATACATTTTTATTTTTTTAAAGCAACAAACATGGTATACTTACCTGTTCTGGTGTTGCACAGAGCAGCAGTGTTGCCAGCCTACCAGATTGAAATTTACTGCCACAACACCCAAAATTTACTGCCACAGCCAAGTTTTTACTGGCATTTCCAAAAGTTGCAAAATTACAGTTTTATGTGCAAATGAGAGCATTAAGGCTACAAACAAATACAATATGCAATTAGCAATAAATGATTTAAAGTAGATAGGGCAAAAAAACATATTTCTTATTTTATTTTCGATATAGTAAGCGAGTAGCTCAGGGACAGGACTCAGGAGGGCAAGAAATTAGAATGGGCGCACACACACATACAATTGACTCTCACAGTGACACTGACAGCAGTGTGCAGCAGCACAGATGATGATGAGACCTCACTGACACAACACGTCCCCTCCTGAGTCACAGTGACAGTCTCTTTCCAAGCCAGGTGGTCCCTCCAGTCCACTCCAGTCTAAACATCACTGACGGTCCCGGTCCCAGCTTGCCTTGCTCCAATACCGCAGACCCGCACACGAGGCTCTGGCCACTCTGCTTGGCTCCATTGCACCATGACATCACACGACATGCTCAGGCACCGCCTCCACCAGAGCCACCCAATCACACTGTAGCAGGCACTGGGATGGTCTCAGCCAACTCCGGACCAAGCCCAGTGTCAGAGCCATATTTTTTACTGGCAACCTTTTACTTTTACTGGCATTTACTGACAGGAGAAAATTGCCTGTTTTTTACTGGCTGCCAGTAAAAATATTGAGGGTTGGCAACACTGCAGAGCAGCCGCTATCACTAGCACTCCTATCTCTCCCCCCGCACCAAGTGCCCCATAGCTGGCCAAGAAAATTGGTGAGTTGGAAGCTCTGATGCATGAGGAGAACTATGATCGCATTGGTATTGCTGAATCTTGGCTTCATTCTTCTCATGACTGGGCTATTAATATTCCTGGCTATGAGTTGAGAGTTGAGTTGAGAGGTATCTTGATATAGCAAGGTCTTACCCCAAAGGGTCCCGACGCGCTTGGCGGAGACCCTGGAGAAACCCAGGGACTATGCTCTCTTTTGGAAAGACTAAGTCTAATGCCGCGTACACACGATCGGAATTCTCGTCGGAAAAAACTGTGTCGGTTTTTCCGACGGAATTCCGCTCAAGCTGTGTTACCTACACACGATCACACCAAATTCTGACGGGCAATAACACAGCGGCATAAAAAAAGTTTGACAGCACTATAAAAGGGAAGTTTAATGCTTTTGAGCATGCGTCGAATTGTTTCCGAGCATGCGTCGGAATTTTGCGTGTCGGAATTGCATACACACGATCGGAAAATCCGTCGGAAAAATTGAGAACAGGTTCTCAATTCAAAGTCCGTCGGAAATTCCGACAGAAAAAGACCGTTGGGCATACACACGGTCGGAAAAATCCGATGAAAAGCTCCCATCGGACTGTTTCCATCGGAAATTCCGATCGTGTGTACGCCGCATAAGAGTAAAACGGAGGGTTGGTGGTGTCTGTCTCTATGTGAGAAGTGATCTCAAAGCGTGTGAAAGAGGACCTAGTTGATGGATAGCGTGATGAGTCTGAAGCATTATGGTTGGATATTAGACAGAATAAAGGTGGATAAAGCCCCTGGACCAGATGGCATCCACCCACGGATCCTAAAAGAATTGAGCTCTTCATTTCAAGGCCATTGTTTCTAATATTTAGGGACTTGTTAATGACTGTAATGGTACCACTGGATTGGCGTAGGGCCAATGTGGTGCCCAAGGGGATCAAAGTCAAGTCTTTACCAAGTAACTATAGGCCTGTTAGTTTAACTTCTATAGTTGGGAATAGGGATGAGCCGAACACCCCCGGGTTCGGTTCGCACCAGAACCTTCGAACCGACCGAAAGTTCGCGCGAATTTTCGAACCCTATACGTTATAATGGACGCGAACGTTCGAAATCAAAAGTGCTAATTACAACGGCCAATATGCATGTTAATGTCATAAAACAGGTTTGGGGACCCGGGTCCTGCCCCAGGGGACATATATCAATGCAAAAAGAACTTTTAAAAACTAACGTTTTTTCGGGAGCAGTCATTTTAATGATGCATAAAGTGAAAAAAAAAAAGTGAAATTTTCCTTTAAATATGGTACCTGGGGGGTGTCCAAAGTATGCCTGTGAAGTGGCATGTGTTTCCCGTGTTTAGAACTGTCCTTGCACAAAATGACATTTGTAAAGGAAAAAAGAAGCCATTTAAAACCACTTGCGGCTTTAGGTTTGTTCTTAAGTAGAATCTGAACAGGTACATTATGAAGTGTAGCTCCATCCCAAAAAAATCTATTTTTATGCTTTTTGGAGAACATAGGGAGGGGTTATCACCCCTGTAACATTTGCTGTCTTTGCACATCTGTTCAGAACATGTCACCTCACTTTCCGTCCCAATGACAAATGTTTTTGGAAAAGTGGGGTTTTAATTGAAACAAGGATTGGTGATAAAGCATCAGTAGAGAGGAGATACCTTTTTCCCAAATTAAATCTAACATGATAGAATTTCCCTTCCTAGGGGTAGATTTCCTCTCACTTCCTGTTTTCTATTTCTGTTTGCAAGTAGGATTCGTTTGTAAGTTGGATGTTTGAAAGTAGGGGCCTGCCGTATATACTCTGCAGAAATTTGCCCTATTAGATGTTGGTGTAGCCACAAGACTGGTGGGCACAGGAATGGGCCCTGCTGTGAGTTATTAGATCAAGATTTGTAATTGCATGCACCTGTTGAACAGGGCAGAAAAATTGGGCCTTTGGTGGTGGTGGTGGTGGACGGTGTTGCCACAAGACTGTAAGCCCTCACAGTGACTCTTGGTGGGCGCAGGAATGGGCCCTGCTGTGAGTTATTAGATCAAGATTTGTAATTGCAAGCACCTGATGAACAGGGCAGAAAAATTGGGCCTTTGGCGGTGGTGGTGGACGGTGTTGCCACAAGACTGTAGGCCCTCATAGTTACTCTTGGTGGGCGCAGGAATGGGCCCTGCTGTGAGTTATTAGATCAAGATTTGTAATTGCAAGCACCTGATGAACAGGGCAGAAAAAATTGGGCCTTTGGCGGTGGTGGTGGACGGTGTTGCCACAAGACTGTAGGCCCTCATAGTTACTCTTGGTGGGCGCAGGAATGGGCCCTGCTGTGAGTTATTAGATCAAGATTTGTAATTGCAAGCACCTGATGAACAGGGCAGAAAAATTGGGCCTTTGGCGGTGGTGGTGGACGGTGTTGCCACAAGACTGTAGGCCCTCATAGTTACTCTTGGTGGGCGCAGGAATGGGCCCTGCTGTGAGTTATTAGATCAAGATTTGTAATTGCAAGCACCTGATGAACAGGGCAGAAAAAATTGGGCCTTTGGCGGTGGTGGTGGACGGTGTTGCCACAAGACTGCAGGCCCTCATAGTTACTCTTGGTGGGCGCAGGAATGGGCCCTGCTGTGAACTATTAGATCAAGATTTGTAATTACCCGCCCCTGTTAAACAGGGGCTGAAAAATTGTGCCTTAGGCACTGGTGCTGGTGCCACAACACTGCAACCCCTCACAGAGACTGTACTTGGAGCACAGCAGTCACACGTGTTGCGAAGCATTTTTTTTAAAAAATTGTAAGTACACGCCCCTGTTAAACAGGGGCTGAAAAATTGTGCCTTAGGCACTGGTGCTGGTGCCACAACACTGCAACTCGGCCCTCACAGATACTGTACTTGGAGCACAGCAGTCACACGTGTTGCGAAGCATTTTTTTAAAAAATTGTAAGTACACGCCCCTGTTAAACAGGGGCTGAAAAATTGTGCCTTAGGCACTGGTGCTGGTGCCACAACACTGCAACCCGGCCCTCACAGATACTGTACTTGGAGCACAGCAGTCACACGTGTTGCGAAGCATTTTTTTAAAAAATTGTAAGTACACGCCCCTGTTAAACAGGGGCTGAAAAATTGTGCCTTAGGCACTGGTGCTGGTGCCACAACACTGCAACCCGGCCCTCACAGATACTGTACTTGGAGCACAGCAGTCACACGTGTTGCGAAGCATTTTTTTAAAAAATTGTAAGTACCCGCCCCTGTTAAACAGGGGCTGAAAAATTGTGCCTTAGGCACTGGTGCTGGTGCCACAACACTGCAACCCGGCCCTCACAGATACTGTACTTGGAGCACAGCAGTCACACGTGTTGCGAAGCATTTTTTTAAAAAATTGTAAGTACACGCCCCTGTTAAACAGGGGCTGAAAAATTGTGCCTTAGGCACTGTGTGGTGGCATGGATCATTGAGGAGGAGGAAGAGGATAGTCAGTGAACATAAGAGGACAGTCACTCAGCATCAGCATAGGCAGTCTTGAAGGATGTGACATTAAAAATTATTCGGTTATATCCGCCTCAGGTGCCTGGTAGCTGGTGGTGATCCAAGACTGATTCATTTTGATGAATGTCAGTCGATCAACCGAGGCGGTGGACAGGCGCACCCTATGATCAGTCACAAATCCTCCAGCAGCACTGAATGTGCGTTCGGAAAGAACGCTGGAGGCAGGACAGGCCAGTAGCTCAATTGCATACTGTGCAAGCTCTGGCCAGTGATCCATCCTCAGGACCCAGTAAGCCAGAGGATTTTCGGTGGGAAAGGTGTCCAAGTCTGACCTTGCCCCAAGGTATTCCTGCACCATGTATATCAGACGCTGGCGATGGTTGCTGGAACCGATCATACCTTGGGGCTGCGGACTAAAAAATTGTCTGAACGCATCGGTCAGACGTCCACCTTCCCCACCGCTCCTTCTGCCACTGACCGAAGCCTCAGCAACTCGTCGCCCAGGACCAGGAGTTTGTAGCCTCCCAGTTTCTGGGAACGCGTTGCACAGACCTTTCTGCAAGGCCTCCCTGAGATGTCTCATCCTCTGCTCCCTCTGCGACGGCAAGATAAGGTCCGCAACCTTACCCTTGTACCGCGGATCAAGGAGAGTGGCCAGCCAGTAATGGTCCCTCTCCTTGATCCGAAGAACACGAGGATCCTTCCGCAGGCTTTGCAGGATCAGGGAGGCCATGCAGCGTAGGTTAGCTGAGGCATTCGGTCCGGAGTCTTCTGGGTCACTGAGGATGACATGATCGCCAGCCACCTCCTCCCAGCCACGTACAAGTCCACTGGTTTGTTGGGACTGTACATCATCCCTAAAAGACTGCTGCTGCTGATGCTGAGTGCCAGGCTCCACCTCCATGCTCACACAATCCTCCTCCTCCTCCTCCTCCTCCTCCTCCTCCTCATCCTCTTCCTGTGTGATGGGTGGGACAGAAGGAACACTGTCCGGATAAAGGGGGCCTTGAGAGGCAAGGAAGTCCTCCTCTTCCTGCCTCTGTTCTGCCTCAAGTGCCCTGTCCATTATCCCGCGCAGCGTATGCTCCAACAGGTGGACAAGAGGGACAGTGTCACTGATGCATGCACTGTCACTGCTCACCATCCTCGTGGCCTCCTCAAATGGTGAGAGGACAGTGCATGCATCCCTGATCATGCTCCACTGACGTGGGGAAAAAAAACCAAGCTCCCCTGACCCTGTCCTGGTGCCGTAGTCGCAAAGGTACTCATTGATGGCCCTCTGCTGCGTGTGCAGTCGCTGCAGCATGGCCAACGTTGAGTTCCACCTGGTGGGCATGTCACATATTAGGCGGTTCTTGGGCAGGTTCAGCTCCTTTTGCAGCTCAGTCAGCCGAGCACTGGCATTATAAGATCGGCGGAAATGCACACAGACTTTCCTGGCCTGCCTCAGGACATCCTGTAAGCCTGGGAACCTGCCCAAGAACCGCTGCACCACCAGGTTGAGGACGTGAGCCATGCAGGGCACATGGGTGAGCTGCCCCTGTCGCAGGGCGGAGAGGAGGTTGGTGCCATTGTCAGAAACGACCATTCCTGGCTTAAGCTGACGTGGCGTCAACCACCTCTCGGCCTGCCCCTGCAGAGCTGCCAGAACCTCTGGCCCAGTGTGGCTCCTGTCCCCCAAACACACCAGCGCAAGCACGGCATGGCATCTTTTTGCCTGCGTACTTGCGTAGCCCCTTGTACGCCTACGGAGCACCGCTGGTTCCAAGGACAGAGCACTGGAGGAAGAAGAAGAGGAGGGGGTGGAGGAGAGAGGTGTGTCACAACCAGTAGCAGTAGTAGTGTTTTGGAGGCGTGGTGGCGGAACAACCTCCAACACTACTGCACCTTGTCCTGCATCCCTCCCAGCTGCCAATAGAGTGACCCAATGGGCCGTGAAAGAAAGGTACCGTCCCTGTCCATGCCTGCTGGACCATGAGTCAGCGGTAATATGCACCTTACCGCTGACCGCCCTGTCCAGCGAGGCATGGACATTGCCCTCCACATGCCGGTAGAGAGACGGAATCGCCTTCCGCGAGAAAAAGTGGCGTTTGGGAACCTGCCACTGAGGAACCGCACATTGAACAAACTCACGGAAGGGGGCCGAGTCTACCAACTGAAAAGGCAGCAGTTGAAGTGCTAGCAATTTAGCCAGGCTAGCATTCAACCGCTGGGCATGTGGATGGCTGGGAGTGTACTTCTTTCTACGGTCCAGCAGCTGGGGCAGGGAAATTTGCCTGCTGCAATCGGACGTCGGTGTACTGCAAGTACTTGGTTGTGACACACCTAATTCTACACCTTCAGTCCTCTCAGAGCAGCTTTCAGAGAGGACTGAAGGTGTAGTGGGGATGGAGATCCCAGCTGAGGAGCAAGGAGAGGTCCGCTTAGTTCTTTGGTGTGGGTCTTTTATGTGTGCCTGCCAACGAGCTGCATGGCAGGTCGCCATATGTCTGGTCATGCTTGTCGTGCCCAAGCGGCTGATGTTTTGGCCACGCGAGATACGCTTGAGACAAATATTGCAAATAGCAGTGGTGCGATCTGCTGCACTCGTCTCAAAAAAGGCCCACACCAAAGAACTTTTCTGATAACGTGCAGAGGCAGCGCCCTGCACAGGCGGAGCTCTGCGGTGTTGTACAGTTGCTGTGCTGGCCTCTACCTGGCCTCCAGGGGGCATCCTGCCTCGTTGGACATGTGACGCCGCATCCTCCTCCTCCTCGTCCTCCTCCTCATCCTCTCTCCCTTGAGGCACCCACGTGGAGTCAGTGACCTCATCATCCCCTCCCTCTTCACCACTAGAGCAAACCTGGCAGTAAGCTGCAGCTGGTGGAACAGTACTGCCAGATTCCTCAAGCTGGGTATCGTCATCCGAGCCTTCGAATCGTTGGGCATCCTCCTGGAGCATGTACCCAACACTGTGCTCAAAGAGTTCGGGGGACTCCTCAGGAGGACATGGTGGGTCTAGGGAAGGGGTGGCTGATGATGCTCTGTCAGTACCCTGAGCCTGGGTGAGAGAGGATGAGGAGGGCTTGGTCATCCATTCTACCAAGCCTTCAGCATGATGCGGCTCCACATGTCCAGCTGCCGAAAACAAAGACGCGCGTGTCCCATGGCCACGTGCTGATGACGATGCACGACCACGTCCACGTCCACGGCCACGTCCACTAGAAACAGAGCCTGCCTGCCCTGTGTTCTTGGCTCTGCACGCTCTGCCTCCCCTTGGCGGTCTTCCAGCCATTGTAGTCGGTAGTCCTGTGGGTGCTGCTGAGAAGAATATATAGGAGCTCTGTGTGATGCCACTAACACACTAGAAGTCCTATGGGTGCTTCTGCAAAGAAAATAGAGGAGCTCTGTGTGATGCCACTAACACACTAGAAGTCCTGTGGGTGCTGCTGAGAAGAAAATATAGGAGCTCTGTGTGATGCCACTAACACACTACAAGTCCTATGGGTGCTTCTGCAAAGAAAATAGAGGAGCTCTGTGTGATGCCACTAACACACTAGAAGTCCTGTGGGTGCTTCTGCAAAGAAAATAGAGGAGCTCTGTGTGATGCCACTAACACACTAGAAGTCCTGTGGGTGCTGCTGAGAAGAATATATAGGAGCTCTGTGTGATGCCACTAACACACTAGAAGTCCTATGGGTGCTTCTGCAAAGAAAATATAGGAGCTCTGTGTGATGCCACTAACACACTAGAAGTCCTATGGGTGCTTCTGCAAAGAAAATATAGGAGCTCTGTGTGATGCCACTAACACACTAGAAGTCCTGTGGGTGCTTCTGCAAAGAAAATAGAGGAGCTCTGTGTGATGCCACTAACACACTAGAAGTCCTGTGGGTGCTTCTGCAAAGAAAATAGAGGAGCTCTGTGTGATGCCACTAACACACTAGAAGTCCTATGGGTGCTTCTGCAAAGAAAATAGAGGAGCTCTGTGTGATGCCACTAACACACTAGAAGTCCTGTGGGTGCTTCTGCAAAGAAAATAGAGGAGCTCTGTGTGATGCCACTAACACACTAGAAGTCCTGTGGGTGCTTCTGCAAAGAAAATAGAGGAGCTCTGTGTGATGCCACTAACACACTAGAAGTCCTATGGGTGCTTCTGCAAAGAAAATAGAGGAGCTCTGTGTGATGCCACTAACACACTAGAAGTCCTGTGGGTGCTTCTGCAAAGAAAATAGAGGAGCTCTGTGTGATGCCACTAACACACTAGAAGTCCTGTGGGTGCTTCTGCAAAGAAAATAGAGGAGCTCTGTGTGATGCCACTAACACACTAGAAGTCCTGTGGGTGCTGCTGAGAAGAATATATAGGAGCTCTGTGTGATGCCACTAACACACTAGAAGTCCTATGGGTGCTTCTGCAAAGAAAATAGAGGAGCTCTGTGTGATGGGACTAACACACTTCAAGTCCTATAGGTGCTTCTGGGAAGAAAATAAAGGTCTGTGTGATGGGACTAACACACTTCAAGTCCTATAGGTGCTTCTGGGAACAAAATATAGCTCTGTGTGTGTGATGGGACTAACACACTTCAAGTCCTATAAGTGCTTCTGGGAACAAAATATAGCTCTGTGTGTGTGATGGGACTAACACACTTCAAGTCCTATAGGTGCTTCTGGGAACAAAATATAGCTCTGTGTGTGTGATGGGACTAAACACACTTCAAGTCCTATAGGTGCTTCTGGGAACAAAATATAGCTCTGTGTGTGTGATGGGACTAACACACTTCAAGTCCTATAGGTGCTTCTGGGAACAAAATATAGCTCTGTGTGTGTGATGGGACTAACACACTTCAAGTCCTATAGGTGCTTCTGGGAACAAAATATAGCTCTGTGTGTGTGTGATGGGACTAACACACTTCAAGTCCTATAGGTGCTTCTGGGAACAAAATATAGCTCTGTGTGTGTGATGGGACTAACACACTTCAAGTCCTATAGGTGCTTCTGGGAAGAAAATAAAGGTCTGTGTGATGGGACTAACACACTTCAAGTCCTATAGGTGCTTCTGGGAACAAAATATAGCTCTGTGTGTGTGATGGGACTAACACACTTCAAGTCCTATAGGTGCTTCTGGGAACAAAATATAGCTCTGTGTGTGTGATGGGACTAACACACTTCAAGTCCTATAGGTGCTTCTGGGAAGAAAATAAAGGTCTGTGTGATGGGACTAACACACTTCAAGTCCTATAGGTGCTTCTGGGAACAAAATATAGCTCTGTGTGTGTGATGGGACTAACACACTTCAAGTCCTATAGGTGCTTCTGGGAAGAAAATAAAGGTCTGTGTGATGGGACTAACACACTTCAAGTCCTATAGGTGCTTCTGGGAACAAAATATAGCTCTGTGTGTGTGATGGGACTAACACACTTCAAGTCCTATAGGTGCTTCTGGGAAGAAAATATAGCTCTGTGTGTGTGATGGGACTAACACACTTCAAGTCCTATAGGTGCTTCTGGAAGAAAATAAAGGTCTGTGTGATGGGACTAACACACTTCAAGTCCTATAGGTGCTTCTGGGAACAAAATATAGCTCTGTGTGTGTGATGGGACTAACACACTTCAAGTCCTATAGGTGCTTCTGGGAACAAAATATAGCTCTGTGTGTGTGATGGGACTAACACACTTCAAGTCCTATAGGTGCTTCTGGGAACAAAATATAGCTCTGTGTGTGTGATGGGACTAACACACTTCAAGTCCTATAGGTGCTTCTGGGAACAAAATATAGCTCTGTGTGTGTGATGGGACTAACACACTTCAAGTCCTATAGGTGCTTCTGGGAACAAAATATAGCTCTGTGTGTGTGATGGGACTAACACACTTCAAGTCCTATAGGTGCTTCTGGGAACAAAATATAGCTCTGTGTGTGTGATGGGACTAACACACTTCAAGTCCTATAGATGCTTCTGGGAACAAAATATAGCTCTGTGTGTGTGATGGGACTAACACACTTCAAGTCCTATAGGTGCTTCTGGGAACAAAATATAGCTCTGTGTGTGTGATGGGACTAACACACTTCAAGTCCTATAGGTGCTTCTGGGAACAAAATATAGCTCTGTGTGTGTGATGGGACTAACACACTTCAAGTCCTATAGGTGCTTCTGGGAAGAAAATAAAGGTCTGTGTGATGGGACTAACACACTTCAAGTCCTATAGGTGCTTCTGGGAACAAAATATAGCTCTGTGTGTGTGATGGGACTAACACACTTCAAGTCCTATAGGTGCTTCTGGGAACAAAATATAGCTCTGTGTGTGTGATGGGACTAACACACTTCAAGTCCTATAGGTGCTTCTGGGAAGAAAATAAAGGTCTGTGTGATGGGACTAACACACTTCAAGTCCTATAGGTGCTTCTGGGAACAAAATATAGCTCTGTGTGTGTGATGGGACTAACACACTTCAAGTCCTATAGGTGCTTCTGGGAACAAAATATAGCTCTGTGTGTGTGATGGGACTAACACACTTCAAGTCCTATAGGTGCTTCTGGGAAGAAAATATAGCTCTGTGTGTGTGA
The DNA here is from genome assembly GCA_028564925.1 of Lithobates sylvaticus. Taxonomy (NCBI): domain Eukaryota; kingdom Metazoa; phylum Chordata; class Amphibia; order Anura; family Ranidae; genus Lithobates; species Lithobates sylvaticus. The sequence continues at coordinate 177,079,898 of CM053033.1, forward strand.
TGGGACTAACACACTTCAAGTCCTATAGGTGCTTCTGGGAACAAAATATAGCTCTGTGTGTGTGATGGGACTAACACACTTCAAGTCCTATAGGTGCTTCTGGGAAGAAAAATATAGCTCTGTGTGTGTGATGGGACTAACACACTTCAAGTCCTATAGGTGCTTCTGGGAACAAAATATAGGAGCTCTGCCTGCCTGCCACGAACACACTACAAGTCCTATAGGTGCTTCTGGGAACAAAATATAGGAGCTCTGCCTGCCTGCCACGAACACACTACAAGTCCTATAGGTGCTTCTGGGAACAAAATATAGGAGCTCTGCCTGCCTGCCACGAACACACTACAAGTCCTATAGGTGCTTCTGGTAACAAAATATAGGAGCTCTGCCTGCCTGCCACGAACACACTACAAGTCCTATAGGTGCTTCTGGTAACAAAATATAGGAGCTCTGCCTGCCTGCCACGAACACACTACAAGCCCCTCTTTCTCAATCAATCTTTGTAACTGAATCTATCTAACTCAATCTCTGTAAGTGAATCTCTCTACCTAACTAAATCCAGCAGAGTGTCACAGATCTAGCCTGCTCAATCTGCGCCGGAACAGCATGTGACCGGCGCAGACGGCGTGGCGGCCTTTTATAGGGGGGGGCGTGTACTACAGCCCCTGAGCTGTAATTGGCTACAGGCGTCCTGCCTGTAGCCAATTATGGCTCTTCGAGTTTCCGGGGCTGTGATTGGCCAAGCATGCGGGGTCACAGTGCATGCTTGGCCAATCATCAGCCAGCAATGCACTGCGCCGGCCGCGCCGGCCGCAATGCATTGCGGGGCCCCCGGTGCTCGATGCGAACGTGGGTTCGCATCGAGCACCGGGCCCATCCCTAGTTGGGAAGATACTGGAGAGTTTAATAAAAGACCACATAGACAAGTTCTTGCTGTAAAAATATATTTTAAGCAACAGACATCATGGGTTCATAAAAGACAGAAGTTGTCAAACAAACCTGATTTCTTTTTATGAGGCGGTAAGTAAAACCTTGGACAGAGACTTGGCTGTGGACGTGTTATGCCTGGATTTTGCAAAAGTGTTTGACACAGTTCCCCACACATGGCTCATGTGTAAGGTAAAGTCTACAGGCTTGGAAAGATCAATTTTTAAATGGATAGAAAACTGTCTAAAAGACTGAATTCAGAGAGTAATGGTTAATGACTCTTACTCTGAATGGTCTAAGCCGGTTATCAGTGGTGTATCCCAAGGTTCAGTGTTGGGACCCTTACTTTTTAATATCTTTATAAATGATTTAGGGTCTGGGATTAAAAGTAACCTTTCTGTCTTTGCAGATGACACCAAGCTATACAGTGGAATAAAGACCTTACAGGATGTCTCCAATTTACAAGCCAACCTCAATTCACTGTCTTATTGGGCAAATACGTGGCAAATGAGGTTTAATGTTGATAAATGTAAAGTTATGCACTTGGGGGCTAAGAATATGCATGCATCATACATACTAGGGAGAGTACACCTGGGGGAATCTAGTGGAGAAGGATCTGGGGGTTTTGGTAGATCATAAGCTAACAGTATCCAGAAGGTTTTTTACCTTAAAGCAGAATTCCACCCATATAAAAGACTTTTATTAAGCTGACACTCACCTGTCCCATGGTCCAGTGATGCGGGCGAACGATGCTCCTCCTCTCTGCGGCCCTGGAATTGTCACTGTGGGCGACCGGCTGTGAAGCACTGCGCACTGTGACTGGCCAGGCAATTGTCTGGGACCTGTGACGTGTCCCAGATGATTGCCGAGAGGGAGGGGGAGACGTGAACTTGCTTCCGGTGCTGCGGTGCCCTGGAAGGAAGTGGGAGCTGAATCCCTCTACCTCTACCTTTAGGACCAATCCCGTTTCAGATTGATAAATCAGTACCAATCAGAACCACTTATTTGTTTTGCCAGTGTTACACAATCAAGCAAACATAATGGTATATATTGACCAATGTGTCATTGGATGTAGAGCACATCAGCCACCACAATCATGCTGTCTGAAGTAGGCTGACCCAAAGACTTCAGTTGTGCAAATGATTAGTAAGGCCGCGTACACACGACCGGACTTTCCCGCCGGATTGTCCGACGGACTAGAGTTTTTCCTCCCAAAAGTCCGGCGGACTAAGTTTTAAGTTCAGACTTAAAATTGTCCCTGGACTCGTCAGTCCGGCGGACAATCCCGCCGTCTGTGTGCTAGTCCGCGGGACTTTTGAAATGAACGGACTTGCCTCGCACACAGAGGAATGTCCGTTCATTTAGAACGTGACTCCAGGTAGATGGGACTAGCGAAGGTAGTGAATGCCGCCACGCTAGCCCCGTCACCTGGTATGGATTAAAGGGGAATCCCTACGCCGAAAAAACGGCGTGGGTGTCCCCCCCCAAATCCATCTCAGAATCTTATCCGAGCACGTAGCCCGGCCGGTAAGGAAAGTGGGTGGGGACAAGCGAGAGCCCCCCCTCCTGATCTGTACCAGGCCACGTGCGCTCAACATGGGGGGTGCCCTGGGGAAAGGGGGGCCCTGCGCCCCCCCCACCCCAAAGCACCTTGTCCCCATGTTGATGAGGACAAGGGCCTTCCCGACAACCCTGGCCGTTGGTTGTTGGGGTCTGCGGGCGGGGGGCTTATCGGAATCCGGGAGCCCCCTTTAATAAGGGGGCCCCCAGATCCCAGCCCCCCACCCTATGTGAATGAGTATGGGGTACGATGTACCCCTACCCATTCACCTAAGGAAAAAATTGTAAATAAAAAAAAAAAACACACAATTTTTTTAAATATTTTATTGCGCAGCTCTGGGGGTCTTCTTCCGTCTTGGGGGGTCTTCTCGCCGGACTCCTCCGCTCTCTTCTGCTCTTTTACCTAGCTCTTTCACGAGCGGAGGAGCCCGGCTTTCTCCTTCATCGCCGCCGTCGTCGTCTGGGAGTCTCGTTCCGCCTTCGGGGTCCGCTCTTCTGTTCTTCTTGCCGCTGTCGCCGCCACCTTCTGCGCCTTCTGCATCAAGGTCTTCTTCTTCCGATGTTGACTCATCGCTCTCTCTGGTCGCTCCTGCGCATGCGCACGGGAGCCGCCACTAGCGACACATCACTGCTAGCAGTGGCGTGCTCAGTGCGCCCATGCACCGATGTCTACGGTGCATGCGCCGTAGACAGCGTTGCCTGTCTTTTTGCAAATATCTCCTAAACCGTGTAGGTTTAGGAGATATTTATTGGACCTACAGGTAAGCCTTAATCTAGGCTTACCTCTAGGTCAAAGTGGTCTGTAAGGGTTTACAACCACTTTAAAATGTGAGTGCACACTCTTTTTTTAATAAACCTTCAGCTGTTTTAAAAAGATCTTACACCATGCAAGTTCCTTTCTCTCACCTCCATATGTCTGAGTTGCTGAGGATCTGGGATATCCATAACATCGGAGAGTGATCATCTGTCTACGGTCCCTGTGAAGTTGTTTTACAAAGACACTTTCATCTGGTGAGTTCATTTAGGCATAGATATTTGGAACATATTTGAAAAGATTCACTTGATTGGAGAAGTTTATGCTGGTCACATATATTAATCTATCACTTTGATAAGAGGAATTAATTGATTGTGGAACTTATTTTGCTATTTGTTCACATTTTGTTTACATCTTGGACTAAAATACTGTATTTATTTTTTGGGACTTTATTTTTGGGATTTATTTTAGCATTTTGTTCACATATTTTGATATATCATTTTTAATTTGTTTAGAATTTTTGAGGAGTCTACACCATATTCATATTCACTAGATGTACATCACTGTATATCATACTGATTTACTGTATGTGTCCTTTAGTATTACTAACTCGTTTTGTGGATAATCATAGTTTCACAGTTAGGAGTTTTCATACATGTAGTTGTAGTTGTTTATATTTAGTTAATTATCGGAATTGCAACAGCATTGCCACAGCACTGTCACTTCATAGACACACAAGACACAACTACCATGTAACACTTCAAAATGCAGGGACTGTGTGTGTAATGAACAAATATGAATGCTTCCTTGAACATCTATTTTGCATGCAATGCATACATTTTTTGTATGCATTATACAAAACTTTTTTTACTGTAATTAAAAAAAAAATACCATACTGTACTCATAGCCACCTTGCGTTACTTCGCGACGGGGAGAAGTCTCCAGGACCTCAAGTTTACCTCTGGGATCTCCCCCCAGGCTCTGGGATTCATTATTCCAGACACCTACTCAGCCATTATTTAAGTCCTGCAGAAGGACTATATTCAGGTAGGTTTTTGCCTTTAACATCACATTCTATGTATTTAATGTTTGCTAATGTATTGTATTAATTTCTTGATTCCATAATTAACATTATTGTAATATGCTGTGAATGTCCTCTTTGTCTTCATGCATGCTGTAAGCTTCCCCTGCTCCTTTTTGGCCTACATGCATATTTTCCTTCACTAACCCATACAACATAGTAACTTAACAATGTATTTTGTCAGCTACATTTTTGTGCTTACCCTAAACACTGTATTACTTTTTTTTAATGTTATGTTACAGTTTTCAAAGCACAATACAGATTAGGTGGCATTGATATGCAGCACTGATGAACACTGATAGTATTAGGTGGCACTGATATGCAGCACTGATAGATGGCTGGCAATGACAGATGGCATTGATGGCTGGCACTGACAGGTGGCTGGCACTGATAGATGGCTGGTACTGATAGATGGAATTGACAGGTGACGCTGGCACTGATAGATGGCACTGACAGGTGTCTGGCACTGATAGGCGGAACTTATGAGCATTGGGCACTGATAGGTGGCATTTATGGGCACTGATGGGCAGGCACTGTCATGCCATGAGGAAAGGCTGCTGCGACGCCCATCTTGGTACTCCTTGCACTCGGCCACATTAAAAGCAGCCACAGCCATTTTGTTACACCCAGCCCGAACTATGTGGGCTGGGTGTAATAAGATGTCTGCTGCTGGCTTACTGCAGCCGAGTGCAGGGTGTACCAAGATGGGCGTCGGGATGTCCAACTACTGGCGTCAACACGGAGCGTCACTTCTATTGTTCCGCCCGCTGACTTCCGGTTGCGCCGAGTCCTCTCTACCAGGTATCGGATCTGGCATCGGGAGCATTTGTGCGAGTACAAGTACTTGTGCAAATGCTCAGTATCGGTCCCGATACCGATACTAGTATCGGTATCGGGACAACCCTATATATAATTTTCTTAAGCTACTTGTATAACTCTCTTGAGTGAGGAGATCAAAATTGTGTGTGATTGATGACCAAACCCTAAAAAAGATTCTAATTATGTCCCATTTTCATACACAGGAAAGTGTCAGACAGGAGGAACCCGTTGCCAGCAGCCAGAGTCCCAGATCCCTCCCCTATGCCCTCCTGCTTAAAGGGCCAGGAAGAGCAGGAATCAGGACGAGGCCACAGCTGCCTTCCTCAGCCAGGCCACTACTGCACTCAGGACAGACCCAGGTGAGGCTGAGGGATTTGCCGTGCTGACTGCCAATAAATTAAGCCAAATGGATGGTGAGCAAAAGAGCAGGTGTGAGGAACTAATCCTGCAGCTTCTCAACAAGGGGGTGAGGGGCCAAATCTCTGAAAACACACACACCTGTGTGATTTTGTGGCCGCATCCACCACCTCCACAGCCACCCCCCCCCCCCTCCCACAGCAAATCCACCCACCACAGCAGCATGGCAGTCAGTGGCAATACAAGCCACAAGACCCCCAACAAGGCCGCTGGTCTGGGGATTTGCACCCCTACCCTCTTTACTAATATTTTTTTTATGGTCTTGTTGAATAAGGATTTTCTTTCTTATATTTTATATAGTTTTGTATGTATAGAATGCACTTTTTTTTTTAATGCTCAATAAAAAACAATTGTGGAGAATAATACTTAGCTATGTGTTTTACTTCAAATGACAGCTTGGGAGTAGGCAGTTACATTAAAAAAAATAAAATGTTAATGTTAAAATTAACAAGTGACACCAACATAGTTGTATCTTTGACCTTAAAAACTACGGGATAATGTGGTAACTTGCCAAAAAAACAAACAAGCAAAATAAGATTATTCTTGATATCACTAGAAAATAAAAGCCTTTGAAAATACATTTGGCAGAACTCCATCTGTATCACCAGCAAAGCAGCTTCATTATTATCTCATTAAAGAAGAAGAGAATGTGCGCTGCATTTCTAGATTTCATAATTTGCCACGTCACAATTGTTAATTCTCCATTACGAATGCTAGTTTACAAGAACGACTGCTTCCTGCTTGTCCTTGCTTCCGAGCATGCGTGTTTGTACTTTGGACTTTTGTGTGACGGACTTGTGTATACACAATAGAGGGACCCCTACGTAATTTTTTTTTTTTATTTGAAGCAGGGGTTCCCCTTAAAATCCATAGCAGACCTGAAGGGCCTGGTAATTGAATTTGAATTTTTTTTTTTTATTAATTTTTTTTTTTTATCAATGACTTTCAATGAATGACTGTTCTCTGTTACGGGAGCCAGCAATTCATTAGCCGCAGATGGCTGCCTTAGATGACACAACAGGCCAGAAGGGTAAAGGTGATTTAATGTGATACTGCAATGCTGTACTAACAGCACGCACACACTACACTAATCCCCAGAATCACAGCAGATAATGTCAGACTCAGCAGAATGAATAATGTCACTGACACCGCCATGTTCCTAACGCCGGAACACACTACATGAGGCCGTCGATGCGGCGGCCTTATATAGTGTGGGGCGTGTACTAAACCCTCTGAGCTAAAATTGGCCACAGGCATCCTGCCTGTGGCCAATTGTTGCTCTCCTCGCCACTGGCTCTATGATTGGCCAAGCATGCGGGGTCACAGTGCATGCTTGGCCAATCATCAGCCAGCAATGCACTGCGACTGGCGCAGTTCATTGTGGGCCATTCGCATCACACGAATTTGATGCGAACGGCCCACATAGTTCTGGGCTCGACGAGCGGACGAACGGCCGATGTTTGATTCGAACATGGGTTCCAATCGAACACCGGGCCGATCCCTATTGATAGGGTATTAAGTACAATATTTACCGAAAGTCCCATTTTGGGTATAGCGATTTCTTGGGCGGTCACAATCTTAAGACTGCCTTTAAAAAGCATTCTACAAGAGATCGTTCAATGCCCATCGATCGTCCGTTAGAGCTGACAAGGCTGACACCTGTACTTTAAATGTGTTCAGGCCCAAACTTAAGTCCAATCCACTCTGTAGGAAGAGTAGTACATTCTGGACTCCGGTTCCAGGGGATTGAAATGGTTGACCTCTGCCAGTTCTGTAAACTTTCTCCATATTCTGTAGTAGGTGGAGTTAGTGGATGACTTCCTTGCCTATAATAGTGTATGGATAACACTATGCGAGCATCCTAACTCGCCCAACCTCTTCCGCTCAACTTCCAGGCCCTCAAGTCTAGGATCTCCGGGTGTGGGTGAAAGAAATTGTCCTTAGACAGAAGGTTGTCCATGCATGGAAGGGGAAAGGGCTTGCACAGGGCCAGCCTGACTAGGAGCGCGAACCATGGTCTTTTCGGGCAGTACGGTGTGGCCTAGTTTCTGTGAATACAAAACAGGTAGTTCCATCCGCAATACACATTTATTGATAGGGTTACATAATATATACAAATTACACACCAGACAGTATTTACAACACGATGTACAGTGTAGGTCCCCTGGCTTACATGATATTTACAAATTACCCACAGCCAACATATTTACAATACAATATAAAATGCAAGTATAGCATTAGATTACCTGTTCAGGTCAGACCATGGTGACTGCTGTCTTTTCACACACCGAAGAGGGAGTTAGCTTGGTCACAAAGCATTATATCCCCCCCCCTTTCTGTACTGTCGCTAATATAATTCTCCCTAATGGTCACTGTACCTAATAAATGTATATTGGGCACAGCCTGATTGGATGAGTCAAAGAAGGCTGTCGTTTACTACCCAGGTGAGATGTTATCAGGGAAAACTAAAGGCCAAGCTTTGAAGTTGAACTAATTACCGTAACACCAACACAACACACAATACTTTAAATATATTTCCTTCTAACTGGAATATATTTCTAATTGCAATATTATTTACAGCTGTTAATGGAGATTTCACATAAACCCATTATGTAACAATGGGATAACCGCCAGAATCGTGACTTTTCTGCTGTTAGACATTGGAGAAACCTCCAGTATCAGAGGGGTTGGAGGAAACGCATATTCCATCTGAAAGTTCCATGGCTGGACTAGGGCATCCACCCCAGCTGACCTTGCAGATGGGAACCTTGTGAAAAATAGAGGCGTCTTTGCATTGAGTGGGGAGGCAAAGAGGTCTATCTGGGGAATGCCCCATTGTTGGCATTCATTGTTGTTGCTGAATGAATGATCTTGAATGATGATCGGCTAATTGATTTTCGGGGCCTGGGATATAGGAGGCATGTAGATTGATTAAATTCTTCTCGGCCCATGTTAGAATGGGGGCTACTTCGCTGGATAGGGATCTGCTGTGTGTTCTGCCCTGGTTCTGAACATAGGCCACTGCCGCCCTGTTGTCCTTCTGAAGAAGTATGGACTTGCCTCTAAGAAAAACGGCTAGATGTAAGGTTGCCATCCATGCTGCCCTTAGCTCCAGGATGTTTGATACAACTTCCTCCGAATTGAGTTGCCATCTCCCTTGTACTAACTGGTTTTGGCAGTGTGCTCCCCAATCCAACCGACTTGCGTTTGACGTAAGAATGGTCCATGAGGTGGGTCCAAGGGAGCAGTGAACCAGAAAGTTGGATGGCCTTGTCCACCACCAGAGGCTTGCCTTAATACCGAGAGTGATCAATATCCTCTGCCTCAGGTAAATCTTCCTCCACTGTGCCAGAAAACCCAGCTGGAACCCCCGTAGATACCGGCTGCCCCATTTTACCATAGGTATACCCGAAGAAAGGGACCCTAGGAGACTCATACAGTCTGATGCTGGCATGGAATGGCTCGCCAATGCCCTCGTCACTTTCCTTTTCAGTACAGGGATTATTTCTAATGGGAGCGAAAATGCTTTTTCCGGGGTGTTGAAGAATGCTCCCAGATATGTCATCTCCTGCGTAGGTGTGAGCTGACTTTTGGAGTAATTGATCAGTCACCCAAACTTGATCAACGTGTCTAGGACCATTCGTACATGTATTTCCAGGTTCTCTTTGTGCTGGGATAGAATCAGAATATTGTCTAAATAATGTAGAACCCGTATCTCGAGGGAAGCTAAGATTGCCACTATTACCTTGGTGAAGGTCTTGGGTGCTGTTGAGATTCCAAAGGGAAGGCATTGAAACTGGAGATGTAAGTTGCCTACTTTGAACCGAAGGAATGGCTGAAGCTGACGTTGGATAGGTATGTGAAGATATGCATCTTGGAGTCTATAGAGACCATCCAATCTTCCGGTTGTACTGATAAAATCACTGTGTTTAGGGACTCCATCCACTAGCACTATTGCCTGTTGAAAAAGAAGAATTTGAAACTATTGAAGAAGGAACTCTTTCTTCTCCTTGGAGGTTGGGATTTTGGTGGGATGGAAGGAAAAGGCTTCTGAACTTCCAGAAATGTCCTTGAAGGACCGTGGAGACTGCCCACTGATCCATGCAATTTTCTACCCAAACCTGGGCAAACGCCCTGAGTCGAACTCCCACTGGGCCAGTATGGGTGGATAGGGAGTCAAAAAGACTTCTGGCTCTCAACCATGGATTGTGAGGCTTTGGGCTTTCCCATCTTCAGAAAAGTGGCCTGCAAGCCTTTCCAGCCTCTTCTGTACTCCCTACCTGGGCGGTATGGCCTGGAATCCTTCGCTCTCTGTTGAACAACTGGGTGTGTTGCAAATCTCTTTCTTCTGTTTCTGTCCTGGGGAATTAAACCACTTTTCTCCGTTGTAACTCTGGTAATTGCTGCATCCATCTTGTCGCCAAACAGAGCTTTCCCATCATATGGAATGCAACACCAAGATTGTTTTGACATTGGGTCAGCCAACCATGGTTTTAGCCATAATGCTCTTCTGGCCGTGATGGAATACAGCATAGCAGTAGCCGCTTCTGCTATGAAATCTGAGGCCAATTTCAATTCATCCAGTGCCTTGATGATCTCATGTGAGCCTACACCTTGTCTGAGGCCTGTTTCACTGTTATCTGACCACACTCTGGTAGCCCTAGAAATTGAGGTCAGAGCCACCGCTGGTTTGCATGCTCCTCCTGCTGCTTGATAAGTTTTCTTTAAGTCCGAATCGATACGTCGGTCAAGGACATCCCTAAAGGAGACTGCGTCTTCTAATGGTAGTGTTGTGTTTGTCATGATTGAAGCATCTACAGCTGGCACAGAGTCAAAAAGCTGAGCATCCGCCTCTGCCAGCGGATATAGTTTGAGAAAGCGAATGTAGGCGATTGGGCCTCTTGTCCACCTTCTGCCATTCATTAATCACCACCTCCTTGATTTCCTCCATTAAGGGGAAGGCTGATAGCTTTTTCTTTTAGGTGAGGAAAATATCTCTTTGTTTTAGATGGAGGCTCTGGATCTTCCTCCCATTGGATTGCGTCCTTAACTGCGACGATAAATGGTTTGACTAGAGCGAAGTCAAATGCCGAAGCATTTTCCTCCACTCGTTAGTCTCATTGCGCTACTGCGCATGTGCCACAACGTCACGCCGTGACTCTGCCCCCTGAGCCGGGAAAGCAGAGCTGAACGGTGCACACAAAGCGCTGGCACACTCAGGAAGAAGTTTAATAGGACACACGGGGAACGCTGTCAGGAGACACATGGAGGTAGAACAAACACTCTGCTCAAGTTAAGTGAGACATGCCAGTAAAAGTAAAATAGAGGAGAATGACAAGCTTCTGGTATCCTTTAGAACGGCCCAAAAAAGATCCACAGAAAAAACGGGCTCCCATACTTATCTGCCGCCTTTAGCAGCCCAAGCAATGGGACTCCATACTGCAGGAGAGCCAGTGTTAATTTTGGCAGCAAATTTTGATTTCGATTTAGTTTTAGTCTTAGGACTAAAATTACATTTTCGTTTTAGTCCCATTTTAGTCTTCTTCAATTTGTTTTAGTTTTAGTCGTATTTAGTCGACTAAATCTCCAGTACATTTTAGTCAACTAAAATGTTCTACGTTTTAGTCGACTAAAATCTCCAGTATATTTTAGTCGACTAAAACAAATTTTAGTCGTCTAAAATCTAATTGGTGTAATTCAATTGTAATGCATTAGTTAACAATTCTCTACAGTTTGCAAACTCATTATATACTGCTGGAGTGAAAAATCAAATATGTTATTTATTATTACATTGAGGTATGAACATGCACTACAGACCAGTGTTAATTTTGAAGTCAAATTTCAATTTAGTTTTAGTCTTAGTCTTTTGACTAAAATGGCATTTTAGTTTTAGTCCCACTTTCAGAGGCGGCTCTCTAATTAGGCAAATTAGGCGGTCGCCTAAGGCCTCACACTCCTAGGGGCCTCACGGCCGCCTAATTCACCTGATGTGTGTGTTACAGTTGAAGGGAATATCATGCAATTTATACAGTTAATTTCTATTGCTTAAATAATTTTTTCCCATTTTGGGCATGAGTGGGGCCTCATGTCTAAGATTTGCCTAAGGCCTCACAAAGCCTAGAGCCGCCTCTGCCCACTTTAGGCTTTTAAATAAAATGCCATTATAGTTTTAGTCGTATTTTAGTCATTTCAGTTGTTTTAGTTTTAGTCGTATTTTAGTCGACTGAAATAATATTCATTTAGTCAACTAAAATGTTTTAGTCAACAAAATTAACACTGAGGAGTGCATGAACCTGCAACGGTCGCACCATATAGCGGTGAGGTAGGACTGATCGTGATCCTGCAGGACAGAGAAAAGAATACCGGTGGAGAGGAACAACTCTTTTATTTATAGAGTTAAAAGTCGGGTTGGTTGGAGCCAGGGTCTAGATTCTTAGTATGGGGCCCGGAGCTCTCCATGAGACCCTGGTCTCTGTGCTGGGAGCGCGCTCCCATCACACGAGGAGATACGCATATATACGGTCCGGCGTAAAAAAGCTCAGTCTAGTGGGGCCGCATATATGTGTGAGGTTGCATTAGGGGTTAACTTTCTTTGTGTATATTGGTACAAAGTATTGTTTCATCTTTCTCAAATATGTTTTGACAAATAATTGAACTGAATAATTGAAGGCTAGGTTCACATTTATACGTGTGCAGTTGATGCATTTTTGCAGCACATCTTGCATTTTTTATGTGTTCTTTAATGAGTTTTGTGTTTTATTTAGTTTTAGTCAATGACAAGCTATGCGGTAATGTTGCTAGGAGGGGGTGTCTGTTGTCATGCAGAAAAATTCATCAAAATGCATGTATATGCATTTTGAAGCAATTCCATGAAAGTCTATAAAGACAAAACTGCACCAAACTGTATGTAAAAAAAAATCCCAGCACCTTTCCAAAAAATGCATTAACTGTTACTGTATACAGTGCCTTGAAAAGTATTCATACCCTTTGAAATTTTCCACATTTTGGCACGCTACAACCAAAAACTTAAATGTATTTTATGTGATAGACCAACACAAAGTGGCACATACAGTGGTGTGAAAAGGTGTTTGCCCCCTTCCTCATTTCCTGTTCCTTTGCATGTTTGTCACACTTAAAGCCCCATACACACGGTCGGACAATCCGCAGACCAGGTCCGTCGGACCATGTCCGTCATACTTTGTCCGATGTTGGTTTTGCGTACACACGGTCGGACAAAGTTGTCGGAAAATCCGATCATTCTGAACGTGGTGACGTTTGTTGCCTACGACGGGACTACGTAGAGGCTAGTAGCCAATAGCTTTGGTCTTGTAATGTGATCTGAGCATGCGTAGCACTTTGTCCGGTCGGACAACCGTACACACGATCGGATTTGGTGTGATCGGACCGGGTTGACGGCAAATCTTTCCAGCAGGAGATAAGACTTTGTCCGACGGACAAACCGACGAACACTGTCCGATGGTGCATACACACGGTCTGATTTTTCAACAACCTTGTCCGATCGGACCAAATTGATGAAAAAGTCCGACCGTGTGTATGGGGCTTTAGAGTTTCGGAACATCAAACCAATTTAAACAATAGTCAAGGACAACACAAGTAAACACAAAATGCAATTTGTAAATGAAGGTGTTTATTATTAAAGGTGAAAAAAAATCCAAACCATCATGGCCCTGTGTGAAAAAAGTGATTGCCCCCTAAACCTAATAACTGGTTGGGCCACCCTTAGCAGCAACAACTGCAACCAAGCGTTTGCGATAACGTGCAATGAGGCTTTTACAGCGTCCTGGAGGAATTTTGGCCCACTCATCTTTGCAGAATTGTCCTAATTCAGTTACATTAGAGGGTTTTCGAGCATGAACGGCCTTTTTAAGGTCATACCACAACATCTCAATAGGATTCAGGTCAGGACTTTGGCTAGGCCACTCCAAAGTCTTCATTTTGTTTTTCTTCAGCCATTCGGTGGTGGACTTGCTGGTGTGTTTAGGATCATTGTCCTGCTGCAGAACCCAAGTTCGTTTCAGCTTGAGTACACGAACAGATGGTCGGACATTCTCCTTCAGGATCTCTTGGTAGACAGCAGAATTCATAGTTCCTTTTATCACGGCAAGTCTTCCAGGTCCTGAAGCAGCAAAACAGCCCAGACCATCACACTACCACCACCATATTTTACTGTTGGTATAATGTTCTTTTTCTGAAATGCAGTGTTCCTTCTACGCCAGATATACTTGGACACACACCTTCCAAAGAGTTCCACTTTTGTCTCACCGGTCCACAGAATGTTGTCCCAAAAGTCTTGGGGATCATCAAGATTAGGGATGGGCCCGGGGCTCGATGCGAACCCACGTTCGCATCGAGCACCGGGCGTTCGCTCGCTCGGCGAGCCCAGAACTATTTTGGTCGCTCGCATCACGTTCGTGTGATGCGAGCGGCCCCGCAATGCATTGCGGCCGGCGCGGCCGGCGCAGTGCATTGCTGGCTGATGATTGGCCAAGCATGCACTGTGACCCCGCATGCTTGGCCAATCACAGCCCGGAAACTCGAAGAGCCATAATTGGCTACAGGCAGGACGCCTGTAGCCAATTACAGCTCAGGGGCTGTAGTACACGCCCCCCCCTATAAAAGGCCGCCACGCCGTCTGCGCCGGTCACATGCTGTTCCGGCGCAGATAGAGCAGGCTAGATCTGTGACACTCTGCTGGATTTAGTTAGTTAGAGAGATTTACTTAGAGAGATCGAGTTAGATAGATTCATTCATTTAGATTGATTTAGAAAGAGGGGCTTGTAGTGTGCTCGTGGCAGGCAGGCAGAGCTCCTATATTTTGTTCCAGAAGCACCTATAGGACTTGTAGTGTGTTCGTGGCAGGCAGGCAGAGCTCCTATATTTTGTTCCCAGAAGCACCTATAGGACTTGTAGTGTGTTCGTGGCAGGCAGGCAGAGCTCCTATATTTTGTTCCCAGAAGCACCTATAGGACTTGAAGTGTGTTAGTCCCATCACACAGACCTACATTTTCTTCCCAGAAGCACCTATAGGACTTGAAGTGTGTTAGTCCCATCACACAGAGATCATATATTTTGTTCCCAGAAGCACCTATAGGACTTGAAGTGTGTTAGTCCCATCACACAGACCTACATTTTGTTCCCAGAAGCACCTATAGGACTTGAAGTGTGTTAGTCCCATCACACAGAGATCATATATTTTGTTCCCAGAAGCACCTATAGGACTTGAAGTGTGTTAGTCCCATCACACAGAGATCATATATTTTGTTCCCAGAAGCACCTATAGGACTTGAAGTGTGTTAGTCCCATCACACAGAGATCATATATTTTGTTCCCAGAAGCACCTATAGGACTTGAAGTGTGTTAGTCCCATCCCACAGACCTATATTTCCTTCCCAGAAGCACCTATAGGACTTGAAGTGTGTTAGTCCCATCACACAGAGATCATATATTTTGTTCCCAGAAGCACCTATAGGACTTGAAGTGTGTTAGTCCCATCACACAGACCTACATTTTCTTCCAGAAGCACCTATAGGACTTGAAGTGTGTTAGTCCCATCACACAGAGATCATATATTTTGTTCCCAGAAGCACCTATAGGACTTGAAGTGTGTTAGTCCCATCACACAGACCTACATTTTCTTCCCAGAAGCACCTATAGGACTTGAAGTGTGTTAGTCCCATCACACAGAGATCATATATTTTGTTCCCAGAAGCACCTATAGGACTTGAAGTGTGTTAGTCCCATCACACAGAGATCATATATTTTGTTCCCAGAAGCACCTATAGGACTTGAAGTGTGTTAGTCCCATCACACAGACCTATATTTCCTTCCAGAAGCACCTATAGGACTTGAAGTGTGTTAGTCCCATCACACAGAGATCATATATTTTGTTCCCAGAAGCACCTATAGGACTTGAAGTGTGTTAGTCCCATCACACAGACCTACATTTTCTTCCAGAAGCACCTATAGGACTTGAAGTGTGTTAGTCCCATCACACAGAGATCATATATTTTGTTCCCAGAAGCACCTATAGGACTTGAAGTGTGTTAGTCCCATCACACAGAGATCATATATTTTGTTCCCAGAAGCACCTATAGGACTTGAAGTGTGTTAGTCCCATCACACAGAGATCATATATTTTGTTCCCAGAAGCACCTATAGGACTTGAAGTGTGTTAGTCCCATCACACAGAGATCATATATTTTGTTCCCAGAAGCACCTATAGGACTTGAAGTGTGTTAGTCCCATCACACAGACCTATATTTCCTTCCCAGAAGCACCTATAGGACTTGAAGTGTGTTAGTCCCATCACACAGACCTACATTTTCTTCCCAGAAGCACCCATAGGACTTGAAGTGTGTAAGTCCCATCACACAGAGATCCTATATTTTGTTCCCAGAAGCACCTATAGGACTTGAAGTGTGTTAGTCCCATCACACAGACCTATATTTTCTTCCCAGAAGCACCCATAGGACTTGAAGTGTGTTAGTCCCATCACACAGAGCTCCTCTATTTTCTTTGCAGAAGCACCCACAGGACTTCTAGTGTGTTAGTGGCATCACACAGAGCTCCTCTATTTTCTTTGCAGAAGCACCCATAGGACTTCTAGTGTGTTAGTGGCATCACACAGAGCTCCTATATTTTCTTCTCAGCAGCACCCACAGGACTTCTAGTGTGTTAGTGGCATCACACAGAGCTCCTCTATTTTCTTTGCAGAAGCACCCACAGGACTTCTAGTGTGTTAGTGGCATCACACAGAGCTCCTCTATTTTCTTTGCAGAAGCACCCATAGGACTTCTAGTGTGTTAGTGGCATCACACAGAGCTCCTATATTTTCTTCTCAGCAGCACCCACAGGACTTCTAGTGTGTTAGTGGCATCACACAGAGCTCCTCTATTTTCTTTGCAGAAGCACCCACAGGACTTCTAGTGTGTTAGTGGCATCACACAGAGCTCCTATATTTTCTTCTCAGCAGCACCCACAGGACTTCTAGTGTGTTAGTGGCATCACACAGAGCTCCTCTATTTTCTTTGCAGAAGCACCCACAGGACTTCTAGTGTGTTAGTGGCATCACACAGAGCTCCTCTATTTTCTTTGCAGAAGCACCCATAGGACTTCTAGTGTGTTAGTGGCATCACACAGAGCTCCTATATTTTCTTCTCAGCAGCACCCACAGGACTTCTAGTGTGTTAGTGGCATCACACAGAGCTCCCTCTATTTTCTTTGCAGAAGCACCCACAGGACTTCTAGTGTGTTAGTGGCATCACACAGAGCTCCTCTATTTTCTTTGCAGAAGCACCCATAGGCAGGGCAGGACTTAGGGTGGTGGGGGCCCCTGGGCTTGAGTCACTTTCAGGCCCTACCTTCTATACATTACCGTATTTATCGGCGTATAACACGCGCCGGCGTATAACACGCACCCCAAGTTTAGGAGGGAATTTTAAGGAAAAAAAACTTTTAGGAGGGAAGTTTAAGGAAAAAACATTTAAATGCCCATCAATGCAGCCTTATCAGTGTCCATCTGCAGCCTTGTCAGTGTCATTTGCAGCCTTGTCAGTGTAGCCTTGTCATTGCAGTCTTGAAGTTTAAAAATGGCGCCGCCGAGATACAGAGTCCTCTGTATCTCGGCGGCTCTCGGGTCCTCTTGGCAGCTCTCGGGTCCTCTCGGTAGCTCTCGACGGCTCTCGGGTCCCAAGTGGAGCCGAGTGTCTCACAGTCATGCCCGGTCCCTGTGTTATGTCCATCATAGGGCGGGACTGGGCATGACTGTGAGCGGAGCGGAGCCGAGTGCACTCGGCTATGTATCTCGGTGGGGCCCGCGGGGCCCCCTATTGGGCGGGGCCCATGGGCTTCAGCCCAGTCAAGCCCAATGGTAAGTCCAGCCCTGCCCATAGGACTTCTAGTGTGTTAGTGGCATCACACAGAGCTCCTATATTTTCTTCTCAGCAGCACCCACAGGACTTCTAGTGTGTTAGTGGCATCACACAGAGCTCCTCTATTTTCTTTGCAGAAGCACCCATAGGACTTCTAGTGTGTTAGTGGCATCACACAGAGCTCCTATATATTCTTCTCAGCAGCACCCACAGGACTACCGACTACAATGGCTGGAAGACCGCCAAGGGGAGGCAGAGCGTGCAGAGCCAAGAACACAGGGCAGGCAGGCTCTGTTTCTAGTGGACGTGGCCGTGGACGTGGACGTAGTCGTGCATCGTCATCAGCACGTGGCCATGGGACACGCGCGTCTTTGTTTTCGGCAGCTGGACATGTGGAGCCGCATCATGCTGAAGGCTTGGTAGAATGGATGACCAAGCCCTCCTCATCCTCCTCATCCTCTCTCACCCAGGCTCAGGGTACTGACAGAGCATCATCAGCCACCCCTTCCCTAGACCCACCATGTCCTCCTGAGGAGTCCCCCGAACTCTTTGAGCACAGTGTTGGGTACATGCTCCAGGAGGATGCCCAACGATTCGAAGGCTCGGATGATGATACCCAGCTTGAGGAATCTGGCAGTACTGTTCCACCAGCTGCAGCTTACTGCCAGGTTTGCTCTAGTGGTGAAGAGGGAGGGGATGATGAGGTCACTGACTCCACGTGGGTGCCTGAAGGGAGAGAGGATGAGGAGGAGGACGAGGAGGAGGAGGATGCGGCGTCACATGTCCAACGAGGCAGGATGCCCCCTGGAGGCCAGGTAGAGGCCAGCACAGCAACTGTACAACACCGCAGAGCTCCGCCTGTGCAGGGCGCTGCCTCTGCACGTTATCAGAAAAGTTCTTTGGTGTGGGCCTTTTTTGAGACGAGTGCAGCAGATCGCACCACTGCTATTTGCAATATTTGTCTCAAGCGTATCTCGCGTGGCCAAAACATCAGCCGCTTGGGCACCACAAGCATGACCAGACATATGGCGACCTGCCATGCAGCTCGTTGGCAGGCACACATAAAAGACCACACCAAAGAACTAAGCGGACCTCTCCTTGCTCCTCATCAGCTGGGATCTCCATCCCCACTACACCTTCAGTCCTCTCTGAAAGCTGCTCTGAGAGGACTGAAGGTGTAGAATTAGGTGTGTCACAACCAAGTACTTGCAGTACACCGACGTCCGATTGCAGCAGGCAAATTTCCCTGCCCCAGCTGCTGGACCGTAGAAAGAAGTACACTCCCAGCCATCCACATGCCCAGCGGTTGAATGCTAGCCTGGCTAAATTGCTAGCACTTCAACTGCTGCCTTTTCAGTTGGTAGACTCGGCCCCCTTCCGTGAGTTTGTTCAATGTGCGGTTCCTCAGTGGCAGGTTCCCAAACGCCACTTTTTCTCACGGAAGGCGATTCCGTCTCTCTACCGGCATGTGGAGGGCAATGTCCATGCCTCGCTGGACAGGGCGGTCAGCGGTAAGGTGCATATTACCGCTGACTCATGGTCCAGCAGGCATGGACAGGGACGGTACCTTTCTTTCACGGCCCATTGGGTCACTCTATTGGCAGCTGGGAGGGATGCAGGACAAGGTGCAGTAGTGTTGGAGGTTGTTCCGCCACCACGCCTCCAAAACGCTACTACTGCTACTGGTTGTGACACACCTCTCTCCTCCACCCCCTCCTCTTCTTCTTCCTCCAGTGCTCTGTCCTTGGAACCAGCGGTGCTCCGTAGGCGTACAAGGGGCTACGCAAGTACGCAGGCAAAAAGATGCCATGCCGTGCTTGCGCTGGTGTGTTTGGGGGACAGGAGCCACACTGGGCCAGAGGTTCTGGCAGCTCTGCAGGGGCAGGCCGAGAGGTGGTTGACGCCACGTCAGCTTAAGCCAGGAATGGTCGTTTCTGACAATGGCACCAACCTCCTCTCCGCCCTGCGACAGGGGCAGCTCACCCATGTGCCCTGCATGGCTCACGTCCTCAACCTGGTGGTGCAGCGGTTCTTGGGCAGGTTCCCAGGCTTACAGGATGTCCTGAGGCAGGCCAGGAAAGTCTGTGTGCATTTCCGCCGATCTTATAATGCCAGTGCTCGGCTGACTGAGCTGCAAAAGGAGCTGAACCTGCCCAAGAACCGCCTAATATGTGACATGCCCACCAGGTGGAACTCAACGTTGGCCATGCTGCAGCGACTGCACACGCAGCAGAGGGCCATCAATGAGTACCTTTGCGACTACGGCACCAGGACAGGGTCAGGGGAGCTTGGTTTTTTTTCCCCACGTCAGTGGAGCATGATCAGGGATGCATGCACTGTCCTCTCACCATTTGAGGAGGCCACGAGGATGATGAGCAGTGACAGTGCATGCATCAGTGACACTGTCCCTCTTGTCCACCTGTTGGAGCATACGCTGCGTGGGATAATGGACAGGGCACTTGAGGCAGAACAGAGGCAGGAAGAGGAGGACTTCCTTGCCTCTCAAGGCCCCCTTTATCCGGACAGTGTTCCTTCTGTCCCACCCATCACACAGGAAGAGGATGAGGAGGAGGAGGAGGAGGAGGAGGAGGATTGTGTGAGCATGGAGGTGGAGCCTGGCACTCAGCATCAGCAGCAGCAGTCTTTTAGGGATGATGTACAGTCCCAACAAACCAGTGGACTTGTACGTGGCTGGGAGGAGGTGGCTGGCGATCATGTCATCCTCAGTGACCCAGAAGACTCCGGACCGAATGCCTCAGCTAACCTACGCTGCATGGCCTCCCTGATCCTGCAAAGCCTGCGGAAGGATCCTCGTGTTCTTCGGATCAAGGAGAGGGACCATTACTGGCTGGCCACTCTCCTTGATCCGCGGTACAAGGGTAAGGTTGCGGACCTTATCTTGCCGTCGCAGAGGGAGCAGAGGATGAGACATCTCAGGGAGGCCTTGCAGAAAGGTCTGTGCAACGCGTTCCCAGAAACTGGGAGGCTACAAACTCCTGGTCCTGGGCGACGAGTTGCTGAGGCTTCGGTCAGTGGCAGAAGGAGCGGTGGGGAAGGTGGACGTCTGACCGATGCGTTCAGACAATTTTTTTAGTCCGCAGCCCCAAGGTATGATCGGTTCCAGCAACCATCGCCAGCGTCTGATATACATGGTGCAGGAATACCTTGGGGCAAGGTCAGACTTGGACACCTTTCCCACCGAAAATCCTCTGGCTTACTGGGTCCTGAGGATGGATCACTGGCCAGAGCTTGCACAGTATGCAATTGAGCTACTGGCCTGTCCTGCCTCCAGCGTTCTTTCCGAACGCACATTCAGTGCTGCTGGAGGATTTGTGACTGATCATAGGGTGCGCCTGTCCACCGCCTCGGTTGATCGACTGACCTTCATCAAAATGAATCAGTCTTGGATCACCACCAGCTACCAGGCACCTGAGGCGGATATAACCGAATAATTTTTAATGTCACATCCCTTCAAGACTGCCTATGCTGATGCTGAGTGACTGTCCTCTTATGTTCACTGACTATCCTCTTCCTCCTCCTCAATGATCCATGCCACCACACCAGTGCCTAAGGCACAATTTTTCAGCCCCTGTTTAACAGGGGCGTGTACATACAATTTTTATAAAAAAATGCTTCGCAACACGTGTGACTGCTGTGCTCCAAGTACAGTATCTGTGAGGGGTTGCAGTGTTGTGGCACCAGCACCAGTGCCTAAGGCACAATTTTTCAGCCCCTGTTTAACAGGGGCGTGTACTTACAATTTTTTAAAAAAATGCTTCGCAACACGTGTGACTGCTGTGCTCCAAGTACAGTATCTGTGAGGGCCGGGTTGCAGTGTTGTGGCACCAGCACCAGTGCCTAAGGCACAATTTTTCAGCCCCTGTTTAACAGGGGCGTGTACTTACAATTTTTTTAAAAAATGCTTCGCAACACGTGTGACTGCTGTGCTCCAAGTACAGTCTCTGTGAGGGGTTGCAGTGTTGTGGCACCAGCACCAGTGCCTAAGGCACAATTTTTCAGCCCTGTTTAACAGGGGCGGGTAATTACAAATCTTGATCTAATAGTTCACAGCAGGGCCCATTCCTGCGCCCACCAAGAGTAACTATGAGGGCCTGCAGTCTTGTGGCAACACCGTCCACCACCACCGCCAAAGGCCCAATTTTTCTGCCCTGTTCATCAGGTGCTTGCAATTACAAATCTTGATCTAATAACTCACAGCAGGGCCCATTCCTGCGCCCACCAAGAGTAACTATGAGGGCCTACAGTCTTGTGGCAACACCGTCCACCACCACCGCCAAAGGCCCAATTTTTCTGCCCTGTTCATCAGGTGCTTGCAATTACAAATCTTGATCTAATAACTCACAGCAGGGCCCATTCCTGCGCCCACCAAGAGTAACTGTGAGAGCTTACAGTCTTGTGGCAACACCGTCCACCACCACCACCACCCCCAATTTTTCTGCCCTGTTCAACAGGTGCATGCAATTACAAATCTTGATCTATTAACTCATAGCAGGGCCCATTCCTGTGCCCACCAGTCTTGTGGCTACACCAACATCTAATAGGGCAAATTTCTGCAGAGTATATACGCCAGGGCCCTACTTTCAAACATCCAACTTACAAACGACTCCTACTTGCAAATGGAAAGAGAAAACAGGAAGTGAGAGGAAATCTACCCCTAGGAAGGGAAATTCTATCCTGTTAGATTTAATTTGGGAAAAAGGTATCTCCTCTCTACTGATACTTTATCACCAATCCTTGTTTCAATTAAAACCCCACTTTTCCAAAAACATTTGTCATTGGGACGGAAAGTGAGGTGACATGTTCTGAACAGATGTGCAAAGACAGCAAATGTTACAGGGGTGATAACCCCTCCCTATGTTCTCCAAAAAGCTTAAAAATAGATTTTTTTTGGGATGGAGCTACACTTCATAATGTACCTGTTCAGATTCTACTTAAGAACAAACCTAAAGCCGCAAGTGGTTTTAAATGGCTTCTTTTTTTCCTTTACAAATGTCATTTTGTGCAAGGACAGTTCTAAACACGGGAAACACATGCCACTTCACAGGCATACTTTAGACACCCCCCAGGTACCATATTTAAAGGAAAATTTCACTTTTTTTTTTTCACTTTATGCATCATTAAAATGACTGCTCCCGAAAAAACGTTAGTTTTTAAAAGTTCTTTTTGCATTGATATATGTCCCCTGGGGCAGGACCCGGGTCCCCAAACCTGTTTTATGACATTAACATGCATATTGGCCGTTGTAATTAGCACTTTTGATTTCGAACGTTCGCGTCCATTATAACGTATAGGGTTCGAAAATTCGCGCGAACTTTCGGTCGGTTCGAAGGTTCTGGTGCGAACCGAACCCGGGGGTGTTCGGCTCATCCCTAATCAAGATGTGTTGTGGAGAAATTGAGACGAGCTTTGATGTTCTTTTTGCTCAGCAGTGGTTTTCTCCTTGGAACTCTGCCATGCAGGCCATTTTTGCCCAGTCTTTTCCTGATGGTGGAGGCATGAACGCTGACCTTAACTGAGGCAAGTGAGGCCTGCAGTTCCTTTGACGTTGTTGTGGGGTCTTTTGTGACCTCTTGGATGAGTCGTCGCTGCGCTCTTGGGGTAATTTTGGGCGGCCGGCCACTCCTGGGAAGGTTCACCACTGTTCCATGTCTTCGCCATTTGTGGATAATGGCTCTCACTGTGGTTCGCTGGATTCCCAAAGCTTTGAAAATGGCTTTATAACCCTTTCCAGACTGATAGATCTCAATTACTTTCTTTCTCAATTGTTCCTGAATTTCTTTGGGTCTCGGCATGATGTGTAGCTTTTAAGGATCTTCTGGTGGACCTTACTGTGTCAAGCAGCTCCTATTTAAGTGATGCCTTGATTGTGAACAGGTGTGGCAATAATCAGGCCTGGGTGTGGCTAGAGAAATTGAACTCAGGTGTGGACAACCACAGTTATAGTATGTTTTAACAAGGGGGGCAATCACTTTTTCACACAGGGCCATGATGGTTTGGATTTTTTTTCACCTTTAATAATAAACACCTTCATTTACAAATTGCATTTTGTGTTTACTTGTGTTGTCCTTGACTATTGTTTAAATTGGTTTGATGTTCCGAAACACTTAAGTGTGACAAACATGCAAAGGAACAGGAAATGAGGAAGGGGGCAAACACTTTTTCACACCAGTTGTTGTGAAGTGGAAGGAAAATTCTTGATTGATTGATTTTCAAAATTTTTTACAAATAAATATCTGGAAAGTGTGGCATGCATTTGTATTCAGCCCCCTTTACTCTGATAACCCTAAGACCCCTTTCACACTGAGGTGTTTTTCAGGCGCTTTTGGGCTAAAAATAGCACCTGTAAAACACCTGAAAAATGTCTCCCCTTCAGTCTCAGTGTGAAAGCCCAAATGCTTTCACACTGAGGCGATGCGCTGGCAGGACGTTAAAAAAAAAAACTCCTGCAGCATCTTTGGAGCATGGGAATGAGGGAAACCTATCAGCAAAAGTATGTAGGCATAGGACACACCCCTTGTCATGCCCCCTTAAAGGAGAATTGTATAAAAAAACAAGATTGGTTAAACCCACAAGTGCTTTTTTACCACTACTTTTCCTTTTATATTGGCTTTTGGAATTTAAAAATGCAGCAATTTAGAAATCAGATGAAAGGTTTAGCACTGAAAAATACGTTTTGATAGATAAAAAGTGCATTTTATCTATCTATCTATCTATCTATCTATCTATCTATCTATCTATCTATCTATCTGAGGGACAAATGAAGAGGAATGAGGGACAGAGGGACATTGCTCCGAATCAGGGACAGTCCCTCAAACAGTTTGGAGCTATGCAGATGTGATGTTTTGTTTCATAGCTGTGGCAAAAATCAACCCCTTATTGTGCTTGGCAGGCAGTGCTACACGCCAAATGGGACCCATTCAAATGAATGAGCGATAAAGACATAATGCCTCTTCACTGCCTTTCAAATGATCCCAAGCGGATTGTTTTTCAGAGGACTAACACTTGTATAAAAAAATAAAAAAAACCCTAAGAGCTTGTTCACACTAGCGGGGCTGGGGGGTAGTAAAACACTGCGGTTGAGCTGCATTTTTTCTGTCCCGCAGCTGCTCCCCTTTAGCTGCAGAGGCAGCAGCCAGGGAAGTACACATGTAGTGGCAGTGATGCAATGCTTTGTGGCTGTAGCAGGAAATATACCCCCCATGCTCCAAAGCACCCACCCTACCATGTTTTAGGCATGAGGCCTGGTATGGTTTGGGTGGGGGGGGGGGGGGGGGGGCGCTTACTTGTTGTTTATTTTTTGCCATGGGGTTTCCCCTCAGAATCCAAACCAGATCAGACCAGTGAATATCTCCTCAACTTGCACTGTTTAGGAGATATTTATACGGGGAGCAGCCGGTGTGTGCACTCTGAAGGGACGGCATACCCGTTCATACAGCCGGAGCCTGTGAACCCGGAAGGAAGACCGGGGGAAGATGAAAATGCCAGGGAGCTGTGACTGCGCTGCGCTGGAGGGCTCCGTGTGCAGGTAAGTCTGTCATAATGTGCCGCATACTAACACATTATGGCATAACGCTGCACGGGGCACAATTTTTTATTTTTTGCTGGGTGGTTTACTACCGATTTAAACCAGAGATTATTATCACTTTAAAGCGTTATTAAACCCAAATGCAAAAATTTAATATTTTTTAGTTTACCCATTCTTAGATGTGGTGGTTGTATTCGTTTTCTTTTAGACTTTTTCCCCCTCTGTTTTACCCTGGTGATCAGGCCAGTAACACACCCCCTGTATTAGAGTGCCCCCACTCTGGATGAAGGAGCAACAGAGACACCTTTGGACAGCAGCATCGGTTTACCTTGCTGGCTCTAAGACTGAGAACAATGCGATCAAACATTGCCGATGATCAGAGAGCTGATGACTATCAGTCACCGCTGTCTGTTTCCCCCCCCCCCCCTGCGTGCTCACTGGAGCCAGGGCCCTGTCTTTAACGGAGGGCAAAAGGGGCAGCTGCCCTGGGCCCTGTCATTCTCGGGGCTCCCCCTTGATAACACTGTCGAGCAGAAATACATTGCTGTATTCCCCGCCCAGCAGGGTGGGGGCAGGAGCTCCACTGCCGCTCTGACCCCGCCCCATACAGCCTGTATGCTCGAAGCTGAGTTTAGAGTAGGATCGCTGAGAGCCCCGCCCCCAAACTGCTTCGAGTCCCGCCCCCGAACCGCTTTGAGTCCCGCCCCCGAACAGCTTCAAGCCCTGCCCCCAGACCTTTGCGAGTCTCGCCCCCAGACCTTTGCGAGCCCTGCCTCCGGACCCCTGAGGGCCCCCGGACCTGTACCTCTAAGGGGCCCTGCACCTGGACATGAGGGCCCGCACCTGGACCTCTAAGAGCACCGTCCCTGAATCAGTGAGAGTGGGTGGTGAGCCTGGCTGGCAAGGTAGGTCCTTCTTCCCATAGACTGCTTGTTGACTGTTATCCTAGCCCTGACCTGTTGTTTATGAACAGTATAGCTACAGCTGATAGGTACATTTTAAAATGGTTACTTAGTTGATCACCTCCTGTACTCTGATCTCTGGTTAACTCCTGTACTAGATCCGCAGTCTCTGGTCATCTCCTGTATTAGATTTGCAGTCTCTGGTCATCTCCTGTATTAGATCCGCAGTCTCTGGTCATCTCCTGTATTAGATTTGCAGTCTCTGGTTATTTCCTGTACTAGATTTGCAGTCTCTGGTTATTTCCTGTATAAGGCTCGATTCACATCTATGCATGTTGCTTTTGAGCATTTTTGCAGTGCTTTTTGGGGTGCTTGCCGCGTTTTTGGACACGTGTTTTTACCGCAATTTTGCGTTTTTATGTTTTTACTTTTTTTTACACTGTGGTTGCTTAGCAACCAGCTATATACACAGTGTAAAAAAAAACGCAGATCGCGGAAAATTCGTGGCAAAAACGCGGTAAAAACACGGTACTTGCGTTTTGGATGCGGGTCCATTGACTTCTATTACATGCAAAACGCTGCATTTTGCATGAAAAGAAGTCCCCGACCCTTTCCAAAAACGCAGAGGCACAAAAATGCACTGATGTGAACATGTTCCATAGGAACCCATATTAAAAAATTTCCCTGCATTTCTGCAAAATGCAAAATGCATCAAAAGACGTATTAGTGTGAATCAAGCCTTATATCCGCAGTCTCTGGTTATTTCCTGTACTAGACTTGCAGTCTCTGGTTATCTCCTTTACTAGATTTGCAGTCTCTGGTTATCTCCTTTACTAGATTTGCAGTCTCTGGTTATCTCCTGTATTAAATCCACAGTCTCTGGTTATCTCCTGTATTAGATCTGCAGTCTCTGGTTATCTCCTGTATTAGATCTGCAGTCTCTGGTTATCTCCTGTATTAGATCCGCAGTCTCTGGTTATCTCCTGTATTAGATCCGCAGTCTCTGGTTATCTCCTGTATTAGATCCGCAGTCTCTGGTTATCTCCTGTATTAGATCCGCAGTCTCTGGTTATCTCCTGTATTAGATCCACAGTCTCTGGTTATCTCCTGTATAAGATCCGCAGTCTCTGGTTATCTCCTGTATTAGATCCGCAGTCTCTGGTTATCTCCTGTATTAGATCTGCAGTCTCTGGTTATCTCCTGTATTGGATCCACAGTCTCTGGTTATCTCCTGTATTAGATCTACAGTCTATGGTTATCTCCTGTATTAGATCCGCAGTCTCTGGTTATCTCCTGCATTAGATCTGCAGTCTCTGGTTATCTCCTTTACTAGATTTGCAGTCTCTGGTTATCTCCTTTACTAGATTTGCAGTCTCTGGTTATCTCCTGTATTAGATCCGCAGTCTCTGGTTATCTCCTGTATCAGATCCGCAGTCTCTGGTTATCTTCTGTATTAGATCCGCAGTCTCTGGTTATCTCCTGTATTAGATCTGCAGTCTCTGGTTATCTCCTGTATTAGATCCGCAGTCTCTGGTTATCTCCTGTATTAGATCCGCAGTCTCTGGTTATCTCCTGTATTAGATCCGCAGTCTCTGGTTATCTCCTTTACTGGATTTGCAGTCTCTGGTTATCTCCTGTAGTACGTTTCTCAGTGACCAGTAATGATGTGCAGTAACCTCTAGCAATGAATGAGGAAGCAGAAATGATGTGCTGTAACCTCTAGCAACCAGTCAGTGATTGGTAATGATACACTGTATCCTCTGGCAACCAATTGCTGCCTAATCTGCTGCAGTAAACTGATTTTGAGTCTTACTACTATTTGTTATATGTCTAAGAGTGGTTGGGGGGCCCCAAGAAAATGTTTGCCCAGGGCCCAATCAATATTAAAGACGGCCCTGAGTACAACGCATTACAAAATACACCGGAACACATCAAAAATGCATCAAAATGCACTGGAACACAGTACAGTGAAAAAAAAAAAACAGGAAAAAGGCATCTGGATTGCATTCGGAAACTCATCAAAAATGCACTGGAATGCTCCAAAAACACGTTAAAAATACGCAAGTAGAGAAGCATCCGGAACAGATCTGGAGTGCATTTTTGTGATGTGAACCAGCCCCCAGATTTTTTGTTCGTTTGTTCTTTTGGGATAAAGGTTTTACATAAATAAATAAAAGCTGATCATTTTATGCACCCCTGCCTGAGGTTTATGGTCTGTCTCAACCAGGGCTTTTTTTTTCTAAGAGAATAGGGCAGGTCCCCCCAGTCTCCCCTTGTCCCCACTGCCTACCCACCTCTGAGCAACATCCCTTTGTTTGAACTACCTCCTAGTTCAGCCTCTTTTACAGACTACAGAAATAAGTATTGTTTTGTGGTGCTTAATAATTTGTATGGAATGTGTTAAAGCGGAATTCCACCCAAAAGTGGAAGTTCCGCTTTAAGGACTCCTGACCCCCTGACATGCCACATTTGGCATGTCATTTTTTTGGGGGAGGGGGGGGGGGTGGGTACTTAGTTTTGACAGGTACCCAGCTCCCACTTCCGCTCTGGCCGCCTAGGTGACATAAGCAGAAGTTCTCCTCTCCCCCTTCCCTGCAATCTTCTGGAACACGTCACAGGTCCTAGAAGATTGCCCGGCCATTCCGGTTGATCAGTGAGACTCGCGCATGCGCAGTGCGCACCCAGCTGTGAAGCCACAAGCTGTCACAGCCGGATGCCTACACTTCTAATGCCGGCGCCAGGGAGAAGCGAGGGAGAGAAAAGAGGGTTCGGGCGGCCCCATTGCTGGATCCTGGGACAGGCGAGTGTGTGTTTATTAAAAGTCAACAGATACACTTTTTGTAGCTGCTGACTTTTAATAAACACAAAAACGACCTCTTTAATAAAAACAAGAAAAGCAGTAAAATATATCCCCCCAGGAACAAAAGGCCCCCCCTACCAGTAACAATAGCTCTCCCAGCAGCCAGCATCAATAGACCCTCCAGCAACCAGAAACAATAGAACCCTGCTTTAACAGTAGATCCCTCCAAGCAATAATTAACTGCCCAGCCAATTAGATTGCCCCCAGTGACAACAGATCCCCAGTAGCCAGCACCAATAGACCCTCAAGCACACCCCAGCAACCCTCGTCATTATATACATGCAATGCTGGAACTGCGTTCTCCCGTGTTCCCGCTGAAAAAAAACCCCTGGTCTCAACATTCTAACTGCTACATCTGCAGGACAGCATGTTCTGCTGAAAAACAACAGAGGAAAGAACAAATAGAGGAAAGAAAGCCTAAAAAGAAAACAAATGCAATCACATCTAAGAATTAGTAAGCTGCAATATAATAAATGCTTACTTTTGTGTTACCACCACCTTAAAAATTGAGGGTTTAATATCACTTTAACTTGTTCCCGCACACACTACAGCTGAAAGACGGCTACAGCGCGGGCTTAAAATGCCGGGATGGCATCCATGGATGTCCTTCTGTGCTTGTGTTGCCTGTGTTGCCTGTGCACCCCCTGCGGCGCACTCTGTGATTGGGGTAAAGGGCCAATCACAGAGGCCCTTTCCCACGTGATCAGCTTTCATTGGCTGACAGCTGATCACACAATGTAAACAGAAGCCGGTTATCGGCTTTTTCTTCTTTCCGGTAACAGCGTGAGGAGAAAACAATAAAAACGATAACTGGCTTCTGTAAAAGGGTCAACGGTCCCAACATTCACTCACCAGTACTGCTAATCAGTGCCCATCAGTGACTCATCATCAGTGTCACCTATCAGTGCTCCCTATCAGTGCCCATCAGTGACTCATCATCAGTGTCACCTATCATCAGTGCTCCCTATCAGTGCCCATCAGTGACTCATCATCAGTGTCACCAATCAGTGCCCATCAGTGTCAGTGACTCGTCATCAGTGTTGCCTATCAGTGCTGCCAATTAGTGACTCATCATCAGTGTCACCTATCAGTGCTGCCTATCAGTGCCCATCAGTGACTCATCATCAGTGTCACCAATCAGTGCCCATCAGTGTCAGTGACTCGTCATCAGTGTTGCCTATCAGTGCTGCCAATTAGTGACTCATCATCAGTGTCACCTATCAGTGCTGCCTATCAGTGCCACTTACCAGTGCCTATCAGTACTGCTAATCAGTGCCCATCATTGCCACCTATTGGTGCCCATCAGTGCTGCCAATCAGTGCCTCATCATCAGTGTCAGCATCTATCAGTGCCACCTATCAGTGCAGCCTCATCTGTGCCTCTTGATAATTGCCCACCAGTGTGAAATTTTATAAAAAACTAAGAAAAAAATTTAGTTTTTTTTTCAACATTTTTTTCCCATTTCTTTAGCAAAAAATTAAAATCCCAGTGCTGATTAAATACCCCCAAAGGAAAGCTCAAACAAAACGATAAAAAGTTCATATGGGTACAGAGTAGCATGACCGGCACAACTGTCATTCAGGCTATATTTCCACTATTGCGTCCCCAAAGTCGCGCGATTTTTGCCGCGTCTTGAAGCAATACCTGTGTATTCTTGAGGTCTATGGACCTCAAGTCGCATCAAATTGGGACCAAAGTAGTGCAGGGGCCACTTTGAAGTCGCTGCGTCTTGAAGTCGCAGAGATATGAACGGTACTCATTGGAAATCATGGGGTACGACTTGTCATGTGACTTTTCAGCCCCAAATCGCATGAAAAGTCGCACTAGTGGAAACCGAGCCTCAAAGTGCGACAGCGCTGAAGACTTAACATTGGCCTGGGCGGGAAGGGGGGAAAGTGCCCAGTAGGCAAGTGGTTAAAAAGTGGTTAAAAATTAAAAATTGAGGGTTTCAGTTCAGTTTAATACTAAATAATTTAATAGATTTTTTTTTTTTAATTAAAGCAGAGTTCAGTGTCACTTTAAGTTTAGATGAGCCATGCCAACACAGGGGGCATCCCAGCACAGAGAGATAACCTAGGAAATGGGTGAGCCTCCCAGCACACACACATCGCACACAGAGCAGCGATCGCAGACATTCGGTGTGATTGACATGTGACGTCAGTGTGCGGGGCGGGGCGTTGTGTTGCTGAGCAGGGAAGGGATCCGGTGGCGGTGGTGGCGGGTGCACAGCGCTGTGTCTGGGAGGATCTGGATGCAGTATGTAGGGAGAGAAGAAGACGGGGATCCGGGCACATCGCTATCTATCGGGACACCTCCTCCTGGAACCTTCCTCGGATTACAAGCAGCACTGGTGGGGTGCCCCCCACATTGCTCTGACATGTCCCCCCAGATGCGGAGCCCCCTCGGTGCTCACCCCCGGATCCTGTGCCAGCTGCGGGATTAAAGGGATCCGGACAGCGGGGCTCTCTCCAAGAAGTCCGGACTGGTCTCCAGGTAAGGAGGCAGGGTGCAGTCATTGGAGGTCATGCACTGGTTCCCCAATGACAGCCATCCCCTGCTGAGAAAAGTATAGCCTAGGACACAGCTGGTGGAGATCCTCCCCATGACTGATCCATGATGGGGAACACCTCAGCTCCAATCATCGCCAATGGATTGGGAAGACTGGGGTGGCCTCTATCCAATAGGTCAGATCCTCTAATTAACAAAGTGCTGCAAAGTGCCGTAACCCATAGCAACCAAAACCATCGGTCGGCATTCGGTCTTTAAAAGACTGATTGGTTGCTGGGGGTTTTCACACTTTGCTTGTAATGCGATCAAACCTTCGCTGTCTGGTCCCCCCCCCCCCCCCCAGTGTGGTTGCCGGGGGTTACTGCTTTAATTTTAATTACATTTTAATGAGCTCTTCATTGGTTGCCCTAAGATCAGTGTCGGAGTGATCCTCAGAGAGGCCTTATAGCATCTTAGGGATCCAGATGTAATCACAGCACAATATCCTATAGCAGGGAATAAACTGCTTCATTGTATCCAGAGTGAGTCCATATAGGAGGTGTATATAGCACACTATAGGAGGTGTATATAGCACACTATAGGAGGTGTATACAGCACATAGCACACTATAGGAGGTGTATACAGTACATAGCACACTATAGGGGTGTATACAGCACACTATAGGAGGTATATACAGTACAAAGCACACTATAGGGGTGTATATAGCACACTATAGGAGGTGTATACAGTACACTATAGGAGGTATATACAGTACATGGCACACTATAGGAGGAGTATACAGTACATGGCACACTATAGGAGGAGTATACAGTACATGGCACACTATAGGAGGAGTATACAGTACATGGCAAACTATAGGAGGAGTATACAGTACATGGCACACTGTAGGAGGAGTATATAGCACACTACACACTATAGGAGGTGTATATAGCAAACTGTAGGAGGAGTATACAGTACATGGCACACTATAGGAGGTGTATACAGTACATGGCACA
Source organism: Lithobates sylvaticus (assembly GCA_028564925.1). Lineage (NCBI taxonomy): Eukaryota > Metazoa > Chordata > Amphibia > Anura > Ranidae > Lithobates > Lithobates sylvaticus. Next base: position 177,112,155 of record CM053033.1, read on the forward strand.
CTATAGGAGGTGTATACAGTACATGGCACACTATAGGAGGTGTATATAGCACACTGTAGGAGGAGTATATAGCACACTATAGGAGGTGTATACAGTACATGACACTATAGGAGGTGTGTATATAGCACAATGTAGGAGGTGTATACAGTACATGCCACACTATAGGAGGTGTATATAGCACACTATAGGAGGTGTATACAGTACATGGCACACTATAGGAGGTGTATACAGTACATGGCACACTATAGGAGTCTGCCAACTGCTGCAATTAAAACCTCTTTACACCCAACTCCGGCAACTATGACAGGTTATGTAAAGCAAAGCCTTGAGACCCCCCCACCTTCCCAGTCTCAGGCTGGCTTCTATAGCAGGAGCTCCATCCATTTATCTCCCAACATTTCCATTGTAGTCTATGGGGAATCTATCTCTAGCAATAGAAAAGGCTGGTTAATAGGAGACAGAGAGACTATGTCACAACGAGAGAGCAAGAGATGCCCACGTATGCATGGAAAAGAGCTGCTTTCAATGGGCAAATTAGCACTTCCACCTTTTTAAAAAGCGATATTTTCCGGCTGGGCAGCGGATTGCGTTTGCCACATGAGGAGATCCCTGATTAACATGTTGTGATTCCAGAGATGCAAGAGGGGTGCAGATTAATGGGGTACAGGTAGATTTATTTTTTTTTCCAGTTTACATGCTGCTAGCTCTCCATAGTCTCCATAATCTGCAGTTGAGTATGAAATGGTATATTGTATAAATTATATTAGAACTCTGTATAAAATCCTCTTCTTTTTTTTTTTTCCCCCCCTATCTGTACATCCTTTGATGGCTATACAGGCATTTACACTATACCGACCCAGAATAATATTTCATGATAACACCGTCCAATTAGCACGTTACATCTTGCAGACTACGAGCACACACCGCCTTGACAGTGATTGGGTTTGGTTACATATCCATTTATCGATTGGAGAGTGTCTGATAAAGGTTATATGATCAGAGAGCAGTCTCTTGGGGCAAATGACGTGGGGGGGGGGGGGGTGGGAAGGGGGTAATATGGAATTCCATAAGGCTGATATTTAGCAAAGAAGGGAGGGTTAAGTCAAAGGAGAAGCTAGGGCTTGGCAAGGGTGGGTTATGTCATTGGTGGGTCTAAAGAAATCTGGGACAGTTTTGGATAACCTTTTTGGAAATCGGATTGGGCATAGCGAAGATCGCTGGATTTAGTAATCACAAATAATAGGAGGTGACATTGAAGTTGGAAGATGATATAATTATAAGAGACATGTGAGATTATAATAAAAAATGATATAACTGAAAGGGGCAGTTAGTCAAATAACACGTAACAAAAAGAGGTTACTGACAAATTCCAGATTATTATGGAGCATTCGTTCCTATAAAGGGAGAGGGGGGCACATTTAATGGGCACATTTAATGGCATAAATGGGAGGGGGAGGTTAGTGTATGGTAAAGATGGATGAAGAATATTCTGCTATTTTTCATGGGATTATACATTTATATTAAAGTTGGCACTAAAGGATCACATATATCCAGAAAGCATAAATGGGTGTGGGTTCTATAATGGAGATGCATCAAATGTACCTGGAATCCCATACGATGCCAATGCAAGGTTGTTAATATTGCATGATACTGTGGAGCTAGGTTGTAGGCACAGAGCCTAAATACAGGTATGTATAGCCAGGGGGTGCACAAATTGATACACGATTCAGGAGCCACTCAGTTCAGTCTGGGAGATAGTAGGCATCTTTGGGAAGCCAGGGACTCTCTTAATCAGTAAAGCAATGCGAAGAGGAATCTTAGGCAAAGTGCTGTAACTCGTAAAAATTTATTAGAATTAAGCTTTCATTCATTTCCAGTAACTGAGATCAGGCCAGTTGGCATGGGGGGTGCTGCTCTCTGTATATGATCAGGGAGCTTTGCATGTTTTCATCAATCATAACATAAAAGGTTCCAGGAATCTATGCAGGAATTTATCCCGACCCAAGTATATGCCAGTGCAACTGAACCCCATCAGTCACCACTGAGCATATCCCTATCCCCCCCCCCCTTCACCTATGTGGTAGAGGTGATGAAGGGGGGATAGGGATAAAATCAGTGACAGTGGTGATGGGGGGGGGGGGTGGCACTGCTACTTATCCCCCCCCTCACCACCACCGCTTCCACTGATCCCACCCCCCTCACCACCGCTGCCACTGATCCCCCACCCATTCTGTCACTGATCACACCCCCCTCACCACCACTGTCACTGATCCCACCACCACTGATTTCACCTTCACCGCTGTCACTGATCCCCACCCCCTCTGTCACTGATCACACCCCCCTCACCACCACTCATTCCCCCCCCAACACTGTCACTGATCCCACCACCACCGCTGCCACTGATCCCACCCCCCCTCACCACTACCACTGATTTAACCCCCACTGCTGCCACTGATCCCACCCCCTCACCACTGCCACTGATCCACCACCACTGATTTCACCCCCACTGCTGCCACTGATCCCAGCTCCCCTCACCACCACTGCTGCCACTGATCCTACCCCCCCTCACCACCACCACCACTGATTTCACCCCCACTGCTGCCACTGATCCCACCCCCCCCTCACCACCACCACCACTGATTTCACCCCCACTGCTGCCACTGATCCCACCCCCCAACCCAACCCCCACCCCCCCTCACCACCACCACTGATTTCACCCCCTCTGCTGCCACTGATCCCACCACTGATTTCACCACCACTGATTTCACCCCCACTGCTGCCACTAATCCCACCCCCCTCACCACCACCACTGATTTCACCTCCACTGCTGCCACTGATCCCACCACCACCACTGATTTCACCCCCACTGCTGCCACTGATCCACCCCCCACACCACCACCACTGATTTTACCCCCACTGCTGCCACTGATCCCACCACCACTGATTTCACCCCCACTGCTGCCACTGATCCCACCCCCTCTCACCACCACCACTGATTTCACCCCCACTGCTGCCACTGATCCCACCCCCTCTCACCACCACCACTGATTTCACCCCACTGCTGCCACTGATCCCACCCCCTCTCACCACCACCACTGATTTCACCCCCACTGCTGCCACTGATCCCACCCCCTCTCACCACCACCACTGATTTCACCCCCACTGCTGCCACTGATCCCACCCCCCCTCACCACCACCACTGATTTCACCCCCACTGCTGCCACTGATCCCACCCCCCTCACCACCACCACTGATTTCACCTCCACTGCTGCCACTGATCCCACCCCCCCCCCCTCACCACCACCACTGATTTCACCCCCCCCCCTCACCACCACCACTGATTTCACCTCCACTGCTGCCACTGATCTCACCACCACCACTGATTTCACCGCTGCCACTGATCCCACCCCCCTCGCAACCACCACTGATTTCACCACCGCGGCCACTGATCCCACCCCCCCCCCCTCACCACCACCACCACTAATTTCACCGCTGCCACTGATCCCACCCCCCTCACCACCACCACTGATTTAACCACCACCACCGCTGCCACTGATCCCACCCCCCCACCACTGATTGCACCACCACCGCTGCCACTGATCCCACCCCCCTCACCACCACTGATTTCACCACCACCACCGCTGTCATTGATCCCACCCTCCCCCTCACCACCACCACTGATTTCACCACCGCTGCCACTGATCCCACCCTCCCCCTCACCATCACCACTGATTTCACCACCGCTGCCACTGATCCCACCCTCCCCCTCACCATCACCACTGATTTCACCACCGCTGCCACTGATCCCACCCTCCCCCTCACCATCACCACTGATTTCACCACCGCTGCCACTGATCCCACCCCCCCCTCCCCCTCACCACTGATTTCACCACCACCGCTGCCACTGATCCCACCCTCCCCCTCACCACCACCACTGATTTCACCACCACCACCTCTGCCACCGATCCCACCACTGATTTCACCGCATCCACTGATCCCACCCTCCCCCTCACCACTGATTTCACCACCACCGCTGCCACTGATCCCACCCTCCCCCTCACCACCACCACTGATTTCACCACCACCGCTGCCACTGATCCCACTCTCCCCCTCACCACCACCACTGATTTCACCACCGCTGCCACCCCCCCCTCACCACCACTGATTTCACCACTGCTGCCACTGATCCCACCCCCCTCACCACCACCACCACTGATTTCACCACCGTTGCCACTGATCCCACCCCCCCTCACCACCACCACTGATTTCACCTCCACATCTGCCACTGATCCCACTGCTGCCACTGATCCCACCCCCCCTCACCACCACCACTGATTTCACCCCCACTGCTGCCACTGATCCCACTCCCTCTTACCACCACCACTGATTTCACCCCCACTGCTGCCACTGACCCCACCCCCCCTCACCACCACCACTGATTTCACCCCCACTGCTGCCACTGACCCCACCCCCCCTCACCACCACCACTGATTTCACCTCCACTGCTGCCACTGACCCCACCCCCCCTCACCACCACCACTGATTTCACCTCCACTGCTGCCACTGATCCAACCCCCCCTCCCCCACCACCACCACTGATTTCACCTCCACTGCTGCCACTGATCCCACCCCCCCTCACCACCACCACTGATTTCACCGCCACTGCTGCCACTGATCCCACCCCCTCTCACCACCACCACTGATTTCACCGCCACTGATCCCACCCCCTCTCAACACCACCACTGATTTCACCCCCACTGCTGCCACTGATCCCACCCCCCTCACCACCGATTTCACCCCCACTGCTCCCACCCCCCCTCACCACCACCACTGATTTCACCTCCACTGCTGCCACTAATCCCACCCCCCTCACCGCCACCACTGATTTCACCACTGTTGCCACTGATCCCACCACCACTGATTTCACCTCCACTGCTGCCACTGATCCCACCACCACCACTGATTTTACCCCCACTGCTGCCACTGATCCCCCCCCCCCCTCACCACCACCACTGATTTCACCCCCACCGCTGCCACTGATCCCACCCACCCCTCGCAACCACCACTGATTTCACCACCACCACCACCGCGGCCACTGATCCCACCCCCCTCACCACCACCACTAATTTCACCGCTGCCACTGATCCCACCCCCCCTCGCCACCACCACTGATTTAACCACCACCACCGCTGCCACTGATCCCACCCCCCCACCACTGATTGCACCACCACCGCTGCCACTGATCCCACCCTCCCCCTCACCACCACTGATTTCACCACCACCACCGCTGCCATTGATCCCACCCTCACCACCACCACTGATTTCACCACCGCTGCCACTGATCCCACCCTCCCCCCTCACCACCACCACTGATTTCACCACCGCTGCCACTGATCCCACCGCTGCCACTGATCCCACCAACGCTGCCACTGATCCCACCCCCCCTCACCCCCACTGATTTCACCCCACTGCTGCCACTGATCCCCCCCCCTCACCACCACCACCACCGATTTTCACTCCCACTGATCCCACCCCCCCTCACCACCACCACTGATTTCACCACCGCTGCCACTGATCCCACCACCACCACTGATTTCACCACCACCACCTCTGCCACCGATCCCACCACCACTGATCCCACCACCCCGCTGCCACTGATCCCACCCTCCCCCTCACCACCACTGATTTCACCACCTCTGCCACCCCCCCTCACCACCACCACCACTGATTTCACCACCGCTGCTACCCCCCTCACCACTGATTTCACCACTGCTGCCACTGATCCCACCCCCTTACCACCACCACCACTGATTTCACCACTGCTGCCACTGATCCCACCCCCCTCACCACCACCACCACTGATTTCACCACCGCTGCCACTGATCCCACCACCACTGATTTCACCACCGCTGCCACAGATCCCACCCCCCTCACCACCACCACCACCACTGATTTCACCACCGTTGCCACTGATCCCACCCCCTCACCACCACCACTGATTTCACCACCGCTGCCACTGATCCCACCCCCCCCTCACCACCACCACTGATTTCACCACCGCTGCCACCCCCCCTCACCACCACCACCACCACCAATTTCACCACTGCTGCCACTGATCCCACCCCCCTCACCACCACCACCACTGATTTCACCACCACCGCTGCCACTGATCCCACACTCCCCCTCACCACCGCTGCCACCCCCCCCCTCACCACCACCACCGATTTCACCACCGCTGCCACTGATCCCACCCCCTCACCACCACCACTGCTGCCACTGATCCCACCAACGCTGCCACTGATCCCACCCCCCCTCACCACTCACCACCACTGATTTCACCCCCACTGCTGCTACTGATCCCACCCCCCTCACCACCACCACCGATTTTCACTCCCACTGATCCCACCACCACTGATTTCACCACCGCTGCCACTGATCCCACCACCACCACTGATTTCACCACCACCACCTCTGCCACCGATCCCACCACCACTGATCCCACCACTGATTTCACCACCACCGCTGCCACTGATACCACCCCCCCTCACCACCACCGCTGCCACTGATCCCACCCCTCCCTCACCACCACCGCTGCCACTGATCCCACCCCCCCTCACCACCACTGATTTCACCACCGCTGCCACTGATACCACCCCCCCTCACCACCACCGCTGCCACTGATCCCACCCCTCCCTCACCACCACCGCTGCCACTGATCCCCACCCCCCTCACCACCACTGATTTCACCACCGCTGCCACTGATCCCACAACCCCCCCCTCACCACCACCACTGATCCCACCCACCACCACTGCCACTGATCCCATCCACCTCTGCAACTGATCTCACCGCCACTGATCCCACCCCCCTCACCACCACCGCTGCCACTGATCCAGTGGTGGAACTACCAGGGTCGCAGAGGTCACACTTGCAAACAGGCCCTGGCATTCCGCCACTGTGGGGGGTCCAGGAGGGCAGGAATGGTGGGCTATCTGTGCTGTAAAAACCAAGTATTTTTCTTCTGTCCGTATGTCCATGACAGGAGAAGAGTGTGCTATGGCTGTGCAGTAGTGTAGGCTCGGAACTGCTGCTACTACTTGGGCAGCAGGGGGCGGGTCCGGCTGTGGCAGTGTGGAAGGGCCGATCCCTGGCTAGGAAAATAGCAGCAGAGGTGGCTGACCTGAGTGGAGGAGGATCCCGGAGCTCAGGCTGATGGTTAGACCGGACTCCTCACCCTCTTCCTCCTCCCTGCACTTCACTGCCAAGACAGACACCTGCTGCAGGAAGTGAAAATGACAAGGATCCACTAATCCACAGGCAAATTTAACATACTGGACAAACGTTGGGGCTGTGGCAGGGAGAGGGAATAGGGCGACCATGAGGATAGCGGTGTTCTAACACCGACATGATGGGAACGGACTAGTCCGCATGGCAGGGATCAATTAAAGCCATCACTCCTCAACATTTACTGGCAAATTCTGGCTGTTGTTTTGACAGCCAAAGTTTGTTTCTTTTACACAGCAGATCCTTCTTGCTCATCAGTATCAATCAGAACATTATCTGCAGTGTCAAGAAGAGTTGCCATTATTAATGCCTTATGTAGTTCATTCATAGCAGATTAAATCAGTGACCTTTTGATCTGCATCTGTTGTCCGAGTAAGTTAAAGTGGATGTAAACCCCATTCATGAAATTTTGAGCTGGGCACATTTAGCTGCAGTGTTTTCTTATCTCTCTTCAAAGCCCTAAGCCTCATGCCTTTCTCCTGCTCCATTCCTCTGTTGACCGAGAACTTATCAGCATGATAACTTCTGACAACTGTGATAAAACCAGACTGAAATTTGTGTCTGGATGGGTGCTATAAATAGATTAGCAGAGAGCTGGTCTAATCACAGCACAGCTCTGTAAGTCTCTGCCTATGTGGAGGGGGGGGGGGGGGGGGTGTGTGCCTTTCCACCAATCAACTGTCTCACAGTGTATGGCAAGAATCCACACCCACAGGTTAATCGGGAAGAGAAAATCTCTAACAGGATGTGCACTTTCTAAACAGTATATTAAGCTGAAGTCAGCAGATATACATGTAAAACTTATGTAGGGAGATTTGTTTCATCTCTGTGTATCATCTGAGGCTGTTCACTTCACTGAGCATATATGAGGGTTTACATCCACTTTAAAGTAAAACTATAGACAGAACTTTCTGAGCCAGAAGTGGAGTGGCTACCTGTCAAACCCAAGTATACCCCCCCCCCCCCCCCCCCCCCAATAGAAAGTTTTCTTTTTTTTTCTTTTTTTTTTTTTATCATGTAATGTTTTTAAAATTTTTGATTTTATTTGCTTTGTTCCTTAGATTTTTAAGTGACAAATGTAAAAAAAAAATAAAAATGAGGGCAAAGTTGAAGGAAAAAATGCCTTTATTTTATATATAAATCACTTTGCTATGTTTTATAATAGAAACAACATTCTAACGTCAGTATAAATGGGAACAGTTATAGAATAAAATGTGTACATTTCATAGACAGGAACATTTGTATTAAAATTAGCGCTGGCCAAACTAGAAAACACTTTTTTTTTTTCTTTTTTTTTTGTATATCTTTTTGTCTCTAGATTGCACAGAAAAACAATATTGATAATATTTATACTGAAACAAAGAAAATATATGTATTACTTTATCTTAAAAGGAACATTTGCCTGCCCTAGGTCCTCCTTTGTTTGTTTTTTTTTGTTTTTCCCATCCCTCTTTATCTGTTTCTTCAAAACACATGCTCACTAGTCCAGTGTATCCATTGTTGTCCCGCTGTGATCTGCTGCCACAGGTTCCACATTGCCATCTTCACTTCCTACAGTGAAGATGGCAATGTGGCATCATCAGGGTCTGGCTTCATGATCCCAGAAGAGATAGCCAGCCCCTGATGATGCTCTGGCAGGTCCTCCCTCCAGCCTCTTTGTCCACCTGCTCATGCAGTCTACTGGAACACGTAATGGGGTATCCCAGGAGGCTTTTATATATTGCAAGATGGGGAGTGAGGGAAAACTCAATTTTGGGAGAAGGTTAACAAAGTCATCGTCCAATCAATAGGCCTACAGTTGAAATTTAGAAATTGCTGTGGTCAATAAGGGGTATACAAAAGTTGAACCTGTAAAAAGAGACTGTCACTCAGCCCTGAATAGACAAAGTGACTGAGTCACTTTAAAAAAATGAATTAAAGAGAACCTGTTGCAAGGAAAATTTCTCCAAACTCTTACAGCATCGGGTAGCCATTTATGTGTCCAGTCATGTTGTTCCTCTGGCTTAGCAAGTGAATCACTGACCTTGAACAAGCATGAGGTTTGACTTCAATGGCGGCCCTTGTTTCCAGTCCCTGACTCACTAATTCTTGAAGCCTGAGGATCACCACTGCAGTCTGAAACTAGAAACATTTGTAGGAGATCATGAATGGAATTTCTGTCTCCATATTATGGGTCTGCTTAAAAATAACTGCGTTCTGAGTTTGGAATGAATGTGTTTTACCGTTGTCATATTTATTTTGGCTTACTAGAATTGCTAGTAACATTTGTTTCTCATGTTGTATTGTAGTCTGTTTTGTTAACCTACGGGGGCTTGATGTACTAAACCTGTAAATTGAACCGGTTTTCATTTTAAGTATAACTAAAGGCAAAATCGTTTTTTCTAGTTTTGGATGGAGTGGTGAGGGATTAGAACACCGGTCAGGTTTTCATTGCTGCCTGTCCCCATTAGGGAGATTCACCCCCTCTATCCTGGTGACGGTTATCACCAAAGGTGAATGTTAAAGAAAATCCCAAATCTTGAGCTGTCAGTAGAATAGGAATCAAGTCTTCCTATGGGGACCCTGGTGGCAACCAAGGATTCCCTCACCTTGGAGGGATTTCTTCTCACTTTCTGTTTTGGAAACGGGACAGGAAACAAAGGGAAATCTCCCCAATGGAACACCAACAAGGAAAAAAGCTTTGCCTTTAGTTCTACAGTACTTTAAACATCTAACGGAGGTGAGAAGCTCTTTTATTTTTAAAGTGATTATAAAGGAATTTAAAAAAACAAAAACCAAAACATCTTGATACTTACCTGCTCTGTCTAATAAAATTGCACAGAGCAGCCACGAACCTCCTCTTCTTGGGTCCCCTGCCAGTGCTTCTGGCCCCTCCTCTAATTCCAGTGCCCCCACAGGAAGCCGCTTCCTATTGGGGCACTTGTCCATGCTTGCTTCCGAGCCCAGCTGCTGTGTAAATTGACACACACAGCAGTACTTGCCCCTGCTTCATTACTGACTTTGACAGCAGCTGGAGCAATTGTCTCCCGGGGGCCCCAGTTAAGCTGGTGAGACATGGAAGTAGGGGGAGAGAACATTTTCAGATGTGCATGGCGCTAGATTGAATGAGGGCTTGGGTAAGTAAAAGAGGAGGGGGTGTGAGGGGCCAGAACAGTGCCTAATCACTTTTTATCTTAAAGTGGTTGTAAAATAAGAAGTTTTTTTCTTTTCTTAATGCATTAAGATAAAAAGCCTTCTGTGTACACCAGCCCCCCCTAATTCTTACCTGAGCTCCCTCCGATCCAGCGATGTTGCATGAGAGACTCGGCTGTCCGTTACTCTCCCTCCTCATTGGCTGACACAGCAGCGAAGCGCCATTGGCTCCCACTGCTGTCAATCAAAGCCAGTGAGCCAATGAGGAGAGAAATGGGGTGGGAACGGGCTGCGGTTCCATGTCTGAATGGATACACAGAGCTGCGGCTCGGCTTGGGTGCCCCCATAGCAACTACATGGCAAATTTAGGTTTAATGTGGAAAAATTAAAAATCATGCATTTGGGTGGAAAAAATATGAATGCAATCTATACACTGGGGGGAGAACCTCTGGGGGAATCTAGGATGGAAAAGGACCTGGGGGTCCTAGTAGATGATAGGCTCAGCAATGGCATGCAATGCCAAGCTGCTGCTAAAAAAGCAAACAGAATATTGGCATACATTATAAAGGGGATCAACTCCAGAGATGAAACCATAATTCTCCCACTTTACAAGACTCTGGTCCGGCCGCACCTGCAGTATGCTGTCCAGTTCTGGGCACCAGACCTCAGGAAGGATATACTGGAAATGGAGCGAGTACAGAGAAGGGCAACAAAGCTAATAAAGGGACTGGATGATATTAGTTATGAGGAAAGGTTGCGAGTACTGAACTTATTCTCTCTGGAGAAGAGACGCTTGAGAGGGGATATGATTTCAATATACAAATACCATACTGGTGACTCCACAATAGAGATAAAACTTTTTTTCGCGGAAGGGAGTATAACAAGACACATGGCCACTCATTAAAATTAGAAGAAAAGAGGTTTAACCTTAAACTACATAGAGGGTTCTTTAGGTACTGTAAGGCCCCTTTCACACTGGGGCGGTTTTCAGGCGGTACAGCGCTAAAAATAGCGCCTGTATACCGCCTGAAAAAAACGGCCCCATTCACTCCAGTGTGAAAGCCGGAGGGCTTTCACACTGGAGCGGTGCGCTAGCAGGACCGCAACAAAAGTCCTGCTAGCAGCATCTTTGGAGCGGTGAAGGAGCGGTGTATTTACCGCTCCTATACCGCTCCTTCCCATTGAAATCAATGGGAAACCGCGGGGATACCGCCCGCTGCAGCGGCGCTTTGCGGAGGTTTTTAACCCTTTTGCGGCCGCTAGCGGGGGTTAAAACCACCCCGCTAGCGGCCGCATACCGCGGGTAAAACGATGGTAAAGCAGCGCTAAACATAGCGCTGCTTTACCGTCGCCGCCCCGCACCGCCCCAGTGTGAAAGGGGCCTAAGAGCGGTAAGGATGTGGTCTCAGCAGGGGTCTCAGCAGGGGGCATTAATAGTTTCTAGAAACTATTAGATAAGCACCTGAACGACCACAACATACAGGGATATACAATGTAATACTGACATATAATCACACACATAGGTTGGACTTTGGTCTTTTTTCATTCTCGCCTACTATGTACCACAACTACTTATAGCCGAGGGTCTTTGTGAGTCACATCACAAAAAATGTATCTCATAAAAACCTATTTACAGAGAATTCACACATCAAAACATGAGTATCCTATGATATATCAACAGTAAAAAGTACACACGTCACATTACTGTATACAACTTTGGAAAAACCTTGCATGAGATGGATTTGTCCATGACAAAATCCATTAGCAAATATGAGGAATAGTGCTGAAATTCTCAATGCGTTTTGCAAGATGGAAAAATTCCTCAGGAGAAGCACTCAGACATATCTGGAGATAAGTAAAACACATATGATAGAGAGGAAAAAAAAAAAAGAAGCTGACCAAAACATCCGATCTCACCATGCTGTTTTGCAAACGGTAAAAGGTTGAAAAGTATTTCCACATATATGTGCAAAACGATATAAACGTAGATAAGATCAAATGTGTGCAGAATAGAGCCACGGATGGATCCCCTCACAGGTCCACAAACGTGTCCCCCTCTCGGGAGGATAGGGGGAGGGGTCAGACACAAATTTGTCTAGCGACCAACAACTCTGCTGTGCCAGGTGGTAAGGGCAGTCAACAAGGCGGAGGGGCCAGGAGTGCGAAGAGAAGAGGAGGATCTGGGCTGCTCTGTGCAAAACCAACTGCACAGAGAAGGTAAGAATGACATGTTTGTTATTTTGTAACCAAAAAAAAAAAAAAGGAGACTTTAGTATCACTTTAATGCAAGGAATGCATTAAGGTAAAAAATGTTTAGGCTTTAGAACCACTTGAATTTAAAACGGTTGTATAGTTTTTTTTTTTTTGTTTTTTTTTTTTTACTTTTACCTACAGGTAAGCCTATAATGAGGCTTACCTGTAGGTAAAATTAATATCTCTGAAATTTGTACAGTTTAGGAGATATTTACGTTTTAATGCAGTCGCTGACGTCATGCGGCGCATTCGCGTTTAAGACCTGGCTGAAGGTCCGGCAGGACTGCCAGACCTTGCCAGGAAAAAGACGTATCGCAGCTTCAGCCACTTGCAGGGCCGGAGCTGCGATACCCAGAAGACACGCCGAGGCAACATGTCAGCTCCCTTGCGTGGCTCGGGCGAGATGCCGGCCCCTCGTTCTAAGGTGAGTATTTCATAATGAGCTAGTATGCACTGCATACTAGCTCATTATGCCATTGCCTTGCAGGTGTGCGGATTTACTCCCGCTTTAATACGATTGAATGGAACACTGTAGCATTGTTCATATTCTTTGCTATATTTTATCACAAAGACTGTCCAGCCACAGCATAATGATGTCTAGGCGAGGGAAAAGCCAGTTGTCCCTGACTAGCACCCACTATCCTAATGTCATGAGACGTACAGGGCATGATGGTCTTGTATAGATGCCTATAAAGGTCCTCTAGGGCCTGTAAAGCTTTAGTGACCCCAGTTCTCCTTCTCCTGGAATTAGGGATGCTAGAGGTTTGAGGCCTCATGCACACTGGACGTTAAAATAACGTTATAAAAACGTCAGTAGCTTTGCAGTGAGTTTTCCAACTTTTTGCACTAGCGTTTATTAGAATTTTTCTGCGTTAGCGTTTTTTAGCTTTTTTCCGCATTAGCGTTTTTTTTGCGTTTTTAATTTATTTTTTCTTCAAAAAAAAAAACTTTTTTTTTTTTCAATGGATCAAAAAAGTTTGAGCGTTTATCAGCGTTGAAGCGTTTTTACAACTGAAAAACGTCTCTCAGAACCCACTCGGTTTGTTTTTTTTTTTTTACTGCTCAAAAACGTTACTGCCAAAAACTGCTGATGACAGCTTATTTGTGCATGGACACATAGGATAACATGATGGAGAGTTTAATGACTGTAGAAAAAAAGGTCTACTGCCAAAAATGGCTACTGTAAAAACGTCCAGTGTGCATGAGGCCTTAAAGGTGACTGCTGCTACAACACATCTATGTACATTGAATATTTTATTGTAGTTTATTGATTTGACGCTATAAAATTGGCTCTACTTAACTAAGATGGCTGTGGTTTTAGTAATAAAAGAAAAAATAGGCATGTGTGGGTTTGGACACAGTGGGTAGGGCTTAAAGGGGTACCCTTTGTAGATCTACAATATTACTCTACCTGATATGTTTCAAGCCTACGTGACTCAATTTCATGTTCTTAAGCCTTTTTGAAGTAACATGATCGGAATTCTCGTCGGAAAAAGCTCGGATGGAATTTCTCTCAAACTGTCTTGCCTAAACACGGTCACACCAAATTCCGACGGTCTAACACCGCAACATACAACACGTTCAACGGCAGTATAAAAGGGAAGTCTAATGCTTCTGAGCATGCGTCAAATTGTTTCCGAGCATGCGTCGGAATTTTGCGTGTCAGAATTGCATACACACGATTGAAAAATCCGATAGACAGGTTCTCCGTCTGAAAAATTAAGAACAGGCTCTCAATCCAAAGTCCGTCGGAAATGCTGACAGAAAAAGACCGATGGGCATACACACAGTCGGAAAATCTGATGAAAAGCTCCCATCGGACTGTTTCCTTTGGAAAATCCGACCGTGTGTATGCGGCATTAGGCTTTTTTAACACTTGGTGTTTCCCAAATGTGCAATAAAGTGCGTAGAAAATTTGCATTTTGGAAATGTGCAGAAAACAGGCGCCGCACTTGCGGTTCCATTAATTGTCCATGACCCCCCCCCCGAGTGTAGGTAGCAGGCTTGGGTTTTGCCAGTAAAGACATTACAAACATGCGGTAAAAAAAAAATGCATAGGGCAGCCTAATCAAGTGAATGAGCTTCCCTATGTACGACCAACAGAAACACTCCAAAACGCAGAAGAAAACATAAGCCGGTTTCTGCTAAGCTCAGGTGTGAATCCGGCCCTGTAACTGGCCTTACAAATAAAAATCTGAATTTTTTTTTTTTTTTTTTTTTAAGTTTCTGTGATCCTCACTCTGCTTTTTATTAGACTAACATGCATATCATCTACGCAGTCCATGAGATGAATAATTTTCCGGCCCGCTGAATGACTTGTGATTCAGAAGCTGGTCCACCATTATGAATATTTGAGCAATACATGATCCAATTTTTGTATACTCATTTGTATCGTGTGACAGTCTCTTATGTATATAGAAAAATATTGAATATAGAAAAATTGTTTTTTAGAAACCTCTTTAACCACCTGATTACTGTGCACTTAAACCCCCCTCGTGACCAGACCAATTTTCAGCTTTTGGCGCTGACGTACTTTGAATGACAATTGCGCAGTCATACAACACTGTACCCAAATGAAATTTTTTTTTTAAATTTTTTTTCCCACAAATCGAGCTTTCTTTTGGTGGTATTTAATCACAGCTGGGGTTTTTATTTTTTGCTAAACAAACAAAAAAAGATGGAAAAAAAAAATCATGTTTAATAGTTTGTTATAAAATTTTGCAAACAGGTATTTTTTCTGCTTCATTGATATGCGCTGATGAGGCTGCACTGGTTGGCACTGATAGACTGCACTGGTGGGGACAGATAAGTCGGTATGGGTGGCACGGATGGGTGGCACTGATGGGCACTGATAGGTGGCACTGATGGGCACTGGTAGGTGACACTGATGTGCAGCACTGGCACTGTGGGCACTGACCAATGGCACTGTGGGCACTGACCAATGGCACTGTGGGCACTGGTAGGCGGCACTTTAATTATGCAAAGGTGGGCACCATGGATTGGGCACATTGCTGGGCACATTGCAGCGAGAGGGACTGATGTCCCTCTCACTGCCGCCAGTGATTGGCTTTTTTTTTTTTTTCTCCTCGCGCTGTCAGCACGAGAAGGAAAAAAGCCGATTACCGGCTCTGTTATTATCACATGATCAGCTGTCATTGGCTGACAGCTGATCACGTGGTAAGGGGTCGGGATCGACCCCTTACTCGGATCTGTGATCCAGCGAGTCTCACAGACTCGCTGATCACAGAGCGCGCCGCGCGCTACCCTTCAGGGGGCGCGCAGGCAGCTCCGGGCCCGGGACGACGTCAATAGACGTCGTTCCGGCATCTTAGATCCGCGTTGTAGCCGTCATTCGGCTATAGCGCGGATCTCAGGTAGTTAATATCATTTTACTCATGACTAAAGATTCACAGAACATTATGGGATATAAAAAGGGACCAAACCGAACCTTAATAGTTATCTGCCCCCTGTTCACCCATTCCCCCCCCCCCCCTGGTCTCGCTGACCTGTCACAATCTCCTGTTCTAATCTTCAGTATATCCGTGCCAGTATTCTGGGGCTTAGAAACCCTCTCTGCAGCCACGAGTCTTCTCCATAGCTGACAGGATGGGCTATGCGGCTGCTGATAAGTCGGCGCTGACCAATTAGAATGCTCCAAAACATCCCTCCTGATTCCTGAGGTTATGGACATTCAGCAGCTCGGGGGATTTCTAAGGACACCTAGTGCGGATATACCGGGGCTTTGAACCGGAGATTGCGGCGGTCCAGGTCAGCAGGACCATGGGGGGCGAGGAGGAAGATCTTTTTAGATTTTTTTTTTTTTGTAAAGGTGAACTTACCCTTTTAAGTTATTATTGATTAGTTATTTCAGATTTTCAAATTTTCTGGTTTGCGGATGACCGAATTTTCGAATTGCCGAATTTATGAATTTACGAATACTGGTGAAAAAATTTGTTAAACGGGTTTATTTAATTTGAATATTAACGAATTTGTCGAAAAACATTAAAAAAAATAATAATTTGGAACGAAATGTACATGTCTAGCTTGAGCTATTGAGCTCTGTAAATAGGCTTTTTACAAAAGAAGGGCAACAGCGGTCCTAAAAACACAAGAAAAGGAACCCAAATTTCCACCAGCTAGCTCAGGAGACTAGAAAATATTAATGTGCAATATTTTAGATTTACCAGCCAAAAAATGTTTTTAATGTATCTTTGAGAAAAAAAAAGCTAGTATTTTTGATACATTTGCTTTCTCATTCTGTGCCAATTTCTGTGTCTGTCCATCACAGCCATTCTCTGTATGTGTCCTTTCATTAATGTGTAGCTGAATGTATTACAGGATAAAGATAAGAGAAGCCAGCAAAGACCTTCATGACCTGTATAAATCGTCCCTATGGTAAAGACTGCAACAATCTTCTTTTTGAAGTGAAAACCTGTAAAAATACGACAGCTGTCATTGCTAACGTGTGTGAAGGTGCAGGCTTTGGGCATGTCATCTGTATCTTTCATTCAAGAGTGGGGGAGATTTACTAAAACCGGTGCAGCTGTGCGTAGTAACCAATCAGCTGCTAACTTTAGCTTGTTCAACTACGATTTGACAATAAAACCTGGAAGCTGATTGGTAACAATGCACAACAGCACCAGATTGGGTGTGCACCAGTTTTAGGAAATCTCCCCCACTGACTGAAGCATGCAACCAGTAGGGTGTTGGAACATCTAATATGCCTATGCATTTTCCAGGTCAGTGATTGTACCAAGTAGTGAAGGAAGGACAAGAATGACAGCCCTGGAACTAGCACCAGTAAACAGAAGTCGGCAGTGGAAACATCATGTTTGTGTTCTAACATAACTACTGAAATGTTGATGGAGATCAATGTACACAGAGAGACCCATAATCCACCAGTCCAGAGGGCCTCATGGCCCTTTAACATTGTTCATAGACTTAACTGTGGCCATGTTTAAGCTTTAGAGGGTAACTTCTGTAAATTTTTTTTTTTAACTTAATTGGCACAATTCTTTCTCCTGTCTCTGTGTGCTGGGGGCACAAAAAGCAATAAAACATTGTCAGAATATTTACAGTACCCCTTTCTAAATCTATTAAATGTATTCTGAACTAATTCTCAAGTAGGAACGCATGGTAATAAAAACCTGACAAAGACTCAAGCACTCCCCTGCTGTATCCAGAATTGGATTTGGATGGAGTTGGGAGTTAAAGCTGATCTCCAGGCATATAAAAATATTTCTTTAGTGCTGTATTCATTATTTTATTATTAATAACAAAAAAATATATACATACATACATACATATAGGGCTGAAACAACTAATCGATTATGAAATTAATCGATTACTATTTTCATAATCGATTAATCGCCAGTAATATAATGGGGGTAAAAAAAAAATTAAAATGAGCCCTTTATAGTACAAAAAAGCAAATAATCACTACTGTAAATATTACTTTCACAGTTCTACGGTAAAAAAAAATAAACCCTTACAGTAGTGATTATATGCTTTTTTTTTTTTTTTTTGACTATAAAGGGCTAATTTTTAGTTATTTTTTAATCCCATTATGTTACTAAACGTCTTAGACCTGGTTCACATCTATGTGTTTTTTGCAGAAACGTACTACAGTTCATTACATGGTTTCCTATGGGACACGTTCACATCTATGCTTTTTTCAGCTGCTGCGTATTTGGAAAGGGTCAGGGACTTAACGCAAACCTTTTTTTTGGTTCAATATACTTCAATGGAGAAGCTGCAGAAAAACATGTAATGCGTTTTTGCAGCAATTTGTGTTTTTTATTCTGCCCAACAACAAATTGGCCAAAAAACGGTATGTCTCTTCTAATAGTGTATACAGTATGTCTCTTCTAATAGTGTATACAGTATGTCTCTTCTAATAGTGTATACAGTATGTCTCTTCTAATAGTGTATACAGTATGTCTCTTCTAATAGTGTATACAGTATGTCTCTTCTAATAGTGTATACAGTATGTCTCTTCTAATAGTGTATACAGTATGTCTCTTCTAATAGTGTATACAGTATGTCTCTTCTAATGGTGTATACAGTATGTCTCTTCTAATGGTGTATACAGTATGTCTCCTCTAATGGTGTATACAGTATATCTCCTCTAATAGTGTATATAGTATATCTCTTCTGTCTGTTATTCTCAGAGTGGATTTGATATTTGCTCCCTAACCATATAGTTGGTTGTTTATATTTACCACTGCCTAGAGATATTTAAGAATAAATTGCCTTTTTTTTTTTTAAACTTTACATATTAACTAAATTATACACCACACATTTTTTTTTTTTTTTTAAGGTTATTAGCCGATTAATCAAAACAATAATCGGCCAACTAATCGATTATGAAACTAATCGTTAGTTGCAGCCCTACATACATACATACCATATTTTTTTTTTTAGTACCCTATTTTTGACTTTGTATTGCCCTTTTGCAGTCCCTGTGCAACAGAGCTTAAAGCAGTAGAGGAAGAAAGCAGCGTAAGCAGCCAATCAGTTCATGTGCTGATGAACAGACTCCTAGGTTAAAAGAAGCAAAGTGACAGAGAGATGAGCTTATCACTGTACTGGTTCTCATTTACTATTCAGTCACAGGTTGAGGACAGGTCCTAGGCTCAGAAGCTATGGGTTAATTGATACCAGCCGTCAACCTGCAAGACTGGGGACATCTAGTGGCACAAAATAAATATTGTCGGTAACCACTCTGCATTGAAAATGAGTATTGCAGCAAAAACTGCATTTTTATTTAATCTTTTTTTGCTTTTATTTCATCACTGCAGATGCCGATCACATGCGATCTCTGAGCAATGCGAGTTCAGCCATACAGTTGTATGGCTGAACTCACATTGGAGTCGCACAGAAAATAGTGCAGGGACTTGTTTTTCCCCCGCACTAGAATCGGATCGCATGGGTGTTCTCACCTATACGATCCAATTCCTGTGTGAGTTCACGGTTTGCACTTCGATCTGTGAACTAAACTGGGGGTGTCATTAACTTTAATGACACCCGCTGCGGTTCGCACAAGGCAGTGTGAAATGCATGCAGGAAGTGGCGCTGGAATCGCGCTGGTTCCCGCATCGCACTAGTGTGAACCCATGGTAAATGGGCACTTTTTTAAAATTTTGACTAGAGGTCTGTTTTTAAATACATTCTTACTTCTGCGGTCTATACTAAAACAAAATACATTTTATATCAAGCTAATTACATTTGTAACAATCTGAATATTTTATAGCTGTGGGGAAAATTATACAAAATCATTTTAAATCTTAAGGAATCCCTAAAAAGAAAAAAAAAAAAAACATTTAACAGCAAACAGTTATTTTGTATCTATGTTCCAGGCCCTGTAGCAGCTGCAGGTTCCGCTAGACATGATGTCGCCCATCTGTGGATTAGTACATTCATGTATTTTGGTATTTGTTGTCTTTACGAGACCCTTCTCGTGGCATCTTACTTGGTCATCTTCTGAAAAAGCCTGGTCAGATTGAATGTTTTCTTGGCGAAGAGATACTAACACTATGTACTGTATAATGTAAAACCAACAGGGAGAGTGAGACCCTCTTGTATTGCCAGGTTAGCGGTTTAACTTTTGCTTGAGATTACCGAGCAGCATAGATGATCTATGTATCTATAGGAAAGCCTTGGGTCTTAAAGGATCTGACCCCCCCCCCCCCCATTAGTAAATGGCCCGTATATGTCATATGGCAACACTGTCCTTAGTAATCCTAGCCAGTGAACAGAAATTACTGCACATGCATCCCCTCACCGCCTAGCCATGGACACACATTCTCCCACATACTCCCTCTCCTCCATCCCTCACCTACACATTCATTGCTGTGTCATGTCACACATCCCACCTCCTCGTATCATCCGTCACCACCATGGTGCTATCTCTGACACACACACTTTATACATTTGGGGGGATGGAAAATGCTGCAATGCCATCAGCAACCTAAAACTAATGGAGGTGATACATTTTCATAAGTTACAAAAAAATTTTTTCATTTTGCCTGTGTTCCTCTAAGGCTCATTCTGGTGCTGGTGCTTAATCATGTATTTATCAGTGTGTTTTTGTAGCACATTTTTGCGTGTGTTTTTCATGCTGTTTTTTTATTTTATTTATTTTTTTTTGTTTTTTTTTTGTAGGAGACTGAAAACGCTGCCAAAAGCACACCAAAAAATGCGTGTGCTCCCATTGAAGTCTATTGGGCTAGAAACGCACTATGCTGCACTGCAGCGTGTTGCATTGATGTGAGTGGGCATCACAGAGAATAACGTGATTTCCATTTTCATGCAGGAAAATCAAACTAGTGTGAATAAGACATGAGGGGGGTTTCCCTTTACTTTCTGTTCTGCCTGACATCCATTAAATAGACAAAAATCTCCCTAATGGGAATATAATCCTAAAAAACCTATGCCCATTATATTACCGTATATACTCGAGTATAAGCCGACCCGAATATAAGCCGAGGCACCTAATTTTACCACAAACAACTGGGAAAACATATTGACTCGAGTATAAGCCTAGGGTGAGAAATGCGCATCTACTGTAAGTGGAAAAGGAGGGTCAACAATGCCTATTTGATGCCTCACTGTGCCCATTGCAGCCATAGGTCCCTAAAACTTCAAACTTGGTAGTTAAGGGTTCCTAAATGCCCCCTAGCTGCAGCCAAAATGGTCGCGAAATGACATTGCTGCAGATGGACACAGTTGACCGACTTTGGGGCCCTGTATCTTGGGGTCACTTGGTGCTAGGAACCCCATCTTGGATATGTTGTAGTGTTCCACTGGGTTTGAATACCAAATTTGGGGTTCCTAGCACCAAGTGTCACTGAGATACGGGGCCCCAAAGTCGGGTTCAGAAAATGTCAAGCACTTTTCTGCAGCAGAGAATGACATTTTCCGACCCGACTTTGGGGGCCCCGTATCTCGGGGACACTTGGTGCTAGGAACCCCAAATTTGGTATTCAAACCCAGTGGAACACTACAACATGTCCAAGATGGGGTTCCTAGCACCAAGTGCTGCAGAAAAGTGCTTGACTCGAGTATACGGGGCCCCATTTTCGGGTCAGAAAATGTCAAAAACTCGGCTTATACTCGAGTATATACGGTATGTCCTCTGTAAACATTTTATAGCTTACTTTGTATATGAGGCCAGTTTTACCTGGATTTGTGTTTTTGTCTGTCCATTCCTGAGATTGGCACAGCCCTGCCAGACAGCACAGCCAGCCTGGAGACTTGATTATTCTCTACTGCATTTTAGGTGTATGTAAACTCTGAAAACTGAACTTCTCTTTTGTTCTGGTAAATGACTATTAACTGCATTTTGTTAAATATGTTTGATAATTGCTTGATTTTGATCAGAAATTCAAAGCTGTCCAGTGCTCACTTCTTGCATTATCTTAGTCCCAGGGCCGCTGATAAGGCATTACAGCCAGCACTCCTGTACTTGGACCGGGCCCCAACAGTTCAAAAAGGGGCCCGGGCACCTACAAAGCAGGAGGGCCGGCTGTACTGCCTAAATGTCGACTCTTGTTCCCCCCCCTGCAGCTGCTTCTGGCTTCCCCTTTTTCTCCCTCTGGCTACAGTGCAGGGTGATCTGCATCTGCGCCCCCACCCTCCTGCTGTCCAGGCCACCTATGTGCCCATCTTCCCCGGAAAGCGCTTCCGGCTTTCCTCCTCTCCTGCTGGCAGCTGCCACGAACACACAGGCATGTTTCAGGATAGCGAGCAGGGGGGCCAGTAGATGTCACATTTACAGTTGTGCACATAGGTTTACATACCCTGGCAGAATTTATGATTTCACGCCATTTTTCAGAGAATATGAATAACACAAACTTTTTTCACTCATGGTTAGTGTTTGGCTGAAGCCATTTATTATCAATCAACTGTGTTTACTCTTGACCTTGAATGACCCTGATCAATACTGTGTATTGCCTCCTTTTAACATCAATGACAGCTTGAAGTCTTTTGTGATATTTGTGGATGAGGTTCTTTATCTTCTCAGATGGTAAAGCTGCCCATTCCTCTTGGCAAAAAGCCTCCAGTTCCTGTAAATTCTTGGGCTATCTTGCATGAACTGCACGTTTTTTTTTAGATCTCCCCAGAGTGGCTCAATGATATTGATGTCGGGAGAGATGTCCACTCCAAAACCTTCACTTTATTCTGCTGAAGCCAAAAAAAAAAGTCGACTTGGCCTTGTGTTTTGGATCATTGTCATGTTGGAATGTCCAGGTACGTCCCATGCGCAGCTTCCTGGCTGATGAATGCAAATTTTTCTCCAGTATTTTTTGATAACATACTGCATTCATCTTGCCATTAATTTTGACCAAATTTCCTGTGCCTTTGTAGCTCACACATCCCCAAAACATCAGCGATCCACCTTCGTAACTTTCATCATGGGTCTTGTTGACTCCTCTCAAAATGTATCTTTTATGGTTGTGGCCAAAAAGCTAAATTTTGGTCTTCTCACTCCAAATTACTTTGTGGCAGAAGGTTTGAGGCTTTTCTCTGTACTGTTTGGCCTATTGTAAGTGGGATACTTTGTGGCATTTGCATGGCTTTCTCGATCATGCAGCCCATCTTTCTTCAAGTGCCTCCTTATTGTGCATCTTGAAACAGCCACACCACATGTTTTCAGAGAGTCCTGTATTTCACATGAAGTTATTTATGGGTTCTTCTTCTTTGCATCCCGAACAATTATCCTGGCAGTTGTGGCTGAAACTTTAGTTGGTCTACCTGACCGTGGTTTGGTTTCAACAGAACCCCTTATTTTCCACTTCTTGATTAGTGTTTGAACACTGCTGATTGGCATTCTCAATTCCTTGGATATCTTTTTCTATCCTATTCCTGTTTTATACAGTTCAACTACCTTTTCCCGCAGATCCTTTGACAATTCTTTTGCTTTCCCCATGACTCAGAATCCAGAAACGTCAGTGCAGCACTGGATGAGGGTCTGTCAGGAGTCCAGAAACTCATTGACCTTTTATACACACACACTAATTACAAGCAAACAGATCACAGGTGAGGATGGTTACCTTTTTAACTACTTCGCGCCCGCGCTATAGCCGAAGACGGCTGCAGCGCGGACGCTCTCTGCTGGGAGGACGTCCCTGGACGTCCTCCTGTTTACTTCCCTAATGCTCCTGAGAGCGCGCATCGGGGAAGTTCTGTGCTGGCCGTGTCCGTCGGACACAGCCGGTCACAGATCGCTGTAAACGGCCATCACAGCGGCCGTTTACAGCGAGATCCAGCTGTCCAATGAGAGATGATCTCATATGTTTGCATATGCGATCATCTGTCAGCGCCGCTCTGCCTCCTCACACAGATAGCGTGTGAGGAGTGAGAGAGGAACGGCGCCGGCGCCGTAAGAAAAAAAAAGAAAAATAAAGCGATCTGTCCCGCTGCCACCTGTCCCCAGAGTGCCATCAGCCACCTGTCCCCAGAGTGCCATCAGCCACCAGTCCCCAGTACCACCAGTCCCCAGTACCATCAGCCACCTGTCCCCAGTACCACCAGTCCCCAGTACCACCAGTCCCCAGTACCACCAGTCCCCAGTACCATCAGCCACCTGTCCCCAGTACCACCAGTCCCCCATACCATCAGCCACCAGTCCCCAGTACCACCAGTCCCCAGTACCATCAGCCACCTGTCCCCAGTACCACCTGTCCCCAGAGTGCCACCTGCCCCCAGTGCCATCTGTGCCACCTGTCCCCAGTGCCACGTCAGTGCCATGTGCCATCTGTCATCAGTGCCACGTAGTGCCATCTGTCATCAGTGCCATATCAGTGCCACGTGTCATCAGTGCCACGTATCAGTGCCATCTGTCAAAAGTGCCACCTGTCAGTGTCACGTGCCATCTGTTATCAGTGGCACGTGTCATCAATGCCACGTATCGGTGTCATCTGTCATCAGTGCCACGTATTAGTGCCATCTCTCATCAGTGCCACATGATATCAGTGCCATGTATAAGTTCCATCTGTCAGCAGTGCCACATATTAGTGCCATCTGTCAGTGTCACGTGTCATCAGTGCCCCCGTATTAGTGCCATCTGTCATCAGTGTCACGTGTCATTAGTGCCATCTGTCATCAGTGCCACATCAGTGTCACGTGTCATCAGTGCCACCTGTCATCAGTGCCACGTCAGTGTCACATGTCATTGTCCTGGTGCTCCAGGGCCTTCAAAAGTGTAATAGGTAGTCAACAAGTTAGATGTGTAATTTATGCTCCTAGAACACGTGATGGCGCTCCCTGCATGTTGGGCCTCTCTAAGTGGCCGGGCTATGTAAAAGTCCCACACATGTGGTATCGTAATACTTAGGAGGAGTAGCAGAATTTATTTTGGGGTGACATTTGTGGTATACACATTGCATGTGAGAGAAATAACCTATTACAATGACAATTTTGTGGAAAAAAATAAAAAAATAATTCATTTTGCAAAGAATTGTGGGAAAAAAATGACAACATCAAAAAGCTCACCATGCCTCTTACTAAATACCTTGGAATGTCTACTTTCAAAAAAAGGGGTCATTTGGGGGGTATTTGTACTTTCCTGGCTTGTTCGGGTCACAAGAAATGAGATCGGTCACCAGTACATCAGATGTGATCAATTTTGTATAATTTGCACCACAGCTTGTAGACTCTCTAACTTTCACAAAGACCAAATAATTTCCACTAATTTGGGTTATTTTTACCCAAGACATGTGGCAGTATAAATTGTGGTCAAAATTTATGAAGAAAAATTAATAATTGCTAAATTTTATCACAGAAACAAAGAAAAATTTGTTTTTTTTCAAAATTTTCGGTCTTTTTTCAATTATAGCGCAAAAAATAAAAAACCAGAGGTGATCAAATACCACCAAAAGAAAGCTCTATTTGTGGGAAAAAAAGGACAAAAAATTAATTTGGGTACAGTGTTGCATGACTGAGTAATTGTCATTCAAAGTGTGAGAGCACCGAAAGCTGAAAATTGGTCTGGGCAGGAAGGGTGTTTAAGTGCCCAGTAAGCAAGTGGTTAAAAGCCATTCAAACCCCTTTGTGTCAACTTGTGTGCATGTTATCAGGCCAAAATCACCAGGGTGTGTAAATGTTTGATCAGGGTCATTTGGGTAGTTTCTGTTGCCATTATGATTTAAAAAGAGTAAACACAGGTGATTGATAATAAATGGCTTCAGCCAAACACTTTTGTGTTATCATTCATATTCTCCTGGGAAAAATAGCCAAGAAATCATAAATTCTAAATGAGCACAACTGTACCAGTCCCTTCCTTTCCTGAATTAACAGAGTGAGTGGTTGGTACTGATCGCTCCTGTGTCCATTTTATAACTGAAGCGTGGTAAACAGTGTGTACTATGCTTCGGTTTGTGAATGAACAGGAAATTGATCCGCACAGAGCACTTCCCATTCATTCACTGTCCAGTGCATCTGAGGCTGCAGAATAAGATGAATTTCTCTCCTCAGTCTTTCTCACATGTGGGACCTTTGTTTAGACCCGAGGGAGAAGTGTGACCTGATATTTCACCAAAGTCCCCCCCCAACAGGGAAGTTTAAAAAAAAATAAATAAAAAAAAATAAAGGACTTGTTCAAATGTGCTTTGCTCTATGAAGAGCGGTCAGCATTTTGAATGCTTTTAAGAAAACATTTGACAGATAAGTAGGCATATTGCCTCACCACCTGCTTTAACCCTGCTTTTCACACACTTGCCGGCAGCTTGCAGAGCAGTGCTATTCACCTGGATGGGTCTTGTTTGATGGTGGTATAATTTCTGCCGTGGCTGCGAAGTATAGTATCGTGGCTGTGGCATTTTAGTGAAAATATCGTGTGTTGTTTTTTTGGGGTGGGGGGGCGTGTACAGCCTACCTGACAACAGCCCTGTTTAGTCCTCTTAGTTTTTAGCTTGGGTCTACAGAGTTAGTATACTTTGTTGTCTGAATATGATAATGGATGGGTCTGAGTAGTTTGGCAAAAAACAGAGAAGGATTGATAACACTCCGGGCCAGTTCACATCATAGAAACGCAGTCCTGATGCTTTCCCGCATGAGCGTTTTTGATGCAGTCCAGTGCATTTTTGATGGGTTTTACAGCGTTTCAGTAAAGTCCAGTGCAGCATGTTCTACTTTCTTCTTTTTTTTTTTTTTTTTTCTGGAACTGCAAGCACTGGTGTGAACTATGCCAACAAAACCATATAACCTACTTTTCCATGCGTCTGTGATGGTGGGGGTGAGCAGTAATGGCTGGGAGTGTCTTAGCAACGTCCTAGCAACAAGGCAGGATGGGATGATGCCATCTCTGGGAGTTTTCCAGACTCCTCTTACCATAGGCAGTTCTTTAGTAAACTAAGGTCAATGTCACACTTGCAATCCTGCTGCTTGCCAGCATTCTGGATGGCTTTGAAAGACAAGGCAGGGAAATTAAACCTCACCTGACCACTGTCTCTGGCTAGATGAGTCCCAGTTTACACTATGCGGTAGGGGGAACCACATGGGATTTTGAACAGGAATTGCACCGCATTTCTGTTCAATTCACATGCAAGTCTTGAGCAGTGCGATTGGAGCCATTTTCCTGTATGGCTCAAATCGCACTGAATTTGCACCAAAAACACGCAGGACCCTTTTTTTTTTTTTTTGTTTGCACCGGAATCGGATCACATGGGTGTCCACACCCATGTGATCCGATTCTGCAAATTGCACTGCGTTTTCCGAACCAATTTTGGGGTTTTTAACTTACTAACTTAATCACTATAGCAATAGGATGCCGCAAAGTGGTTTCATTATCCTGACTGGACGTCATATGACGTCCAGCAGGATAAGCCGCTCGCGCGGCAATTGGTGGAATGGTGTGCAGTCTGACGCACTGCATCTCCAATCTTGGTAAAGAGCCTATGATGTAGGCTCTTTACCATGTGATCAGCTGTGTCCAATCACAGCTGGTCACATGGTAAACAGGAAGTGCCGTTTTATTGGCTTTTACTCTATTCACTCTGACAATTGGCTGCTCTCCTGACGGGGGGAGGGTCTGCGCTGATAATCGGCGCGTTGATTATCAGTGCAGACCCACCAGGGATGCCTGCCAGTGCCTCCTCATCAGTGCTGCATATTGGTGCCTCATCAGTTCCCATCAGTGAAGGAGAAAACTTACTTTTTTACTGAATTACTTACTTAAGTTTCAAAGTTTAGCAAATAATAAAAAACCCAGAAGTGATCCAATACCACCAAAAGAAAGCTATATTTGTGGTAACAAAATTATGAAAAATGTGTTTGGGTACAGTGTCTTTTTTTTTTTTTTTGTTTTTACTCACCTCTAAATGCCTGTTGCTAGGGGGTCCCTCATAGTCTGCCTCCTTCAGCACATGGGCTCCTAAAGTCAATTCCCTTGGCGCAGGAAGGTAGACACGTGACCGGTCCCAGATGATTGCGCGGCCAGTGAAGGCGCACGGCTCGCGCATGTGCAGTCGGTGCCCGGCTCTAAGATGATAACAAAAAAAAAAACCTTCTGCCCTTACAATCACTTTAACATACACACCTGCATTGATTCTCATTAACGGGGTGTGATTTGCATGCGGCGCGGAATCTGCACAGAACGCGCTGCAAATTCGCAGTGCACAAGTGTGAACCCGGGCTGAGTGATGTTAGGCTGTTGTGCTGGTTACTTCCGTTCCGCACCATTTTCAGTGGCAAGGGAGTGACCCCTCGCTAATCCAACCAGTAAGAGTCCTACACAAAGCAGATAATTGTTGTCCATGCAGATTTTAGCATTCCAGCGACAGGACTGCAAGCATGACATGGACCTAAGGAGTCCTTTGACAAGAACCAATGGGCTTGAACTTCCAGACCTGCACAACTACCCTACCTGGTATGTGGAAGTCCACTCTCCCTGTTGGATTCTTTTATATATTTTCTTATTGGGAATGCAGCAGCAATACATAGTCACATATATACTTAAGAGCATACATAAATGTGGTGGCATTTCACTGTACATGAATCTCCTTAGTGGCTCTGCTATAAATATCTTCCGCCAGGATGACAACATTAAGCTCAAATTTAGCCTTGTTGCTGCGCAATGGGCATTAAAAATATGGACCTCGCAATTCTAATGTCGTGAAGGGACATTCGTCACTCCAAGCTGGTGACGGGAGCGGAGATTTTCACGATGGATTGTGATACCGCCCCATAAACGCTTCCACTTAGATATATATCTATTGACAAATACATAAATATATATATATTTTTTTTTATTCCACTGTGTCCATGCTGCGGGAATGCAGAATTCGGAGGCATAAAAGCACTCGGTACTTGGTAACACTCGTGAGACAGTTTGTAGAAAGAGTGTTTATTCACAGGCAAGGTTCCCAGCTGAGACACTGTTATTGTAAATATACATCTATGGAACATTGGCAGTGCCTCGTGCGTTGCCTTGGCAGATTCCGACTCAGCACCGCATAACTAGAGTACACAGGGACAGCTCTATAAAGGGGCAAAAGGAGCATTTGCTGCAGGCGTGCCAACCAACAATGTATTGTGTTTTTTTTTTTGTTTGTTTGTTTTTTATTTCTTTAATTTATTAAACAAAATGATTTGTTTCTTTCTTTGTTGTAGTTTGTATATTTGTTCTTATTTTTTGTTTATCAAAATTTGTGTGATGATCACATATACAAAAAGTTACATTTAAAACATTGTGATTACAATACCCTATTGGAACACTGGAAATGTATTGCCATATTTCATCCATCGACCTTCAAAAAGAAATACATTTTTTTCAGGACCTTGCTGCTCAAGGACCCATAAAACTCCACTATTAGGAATCTAGAAATGTGGTGTATGATATTACTTATTCGAGGCAGCCTCCAATAAGTAAATACAGTAAACAAGAATCTGACAATAAAGTATGATAGCTGGCTATCATAAAAAGGTTTATGTGTATGATTCCTGGTGGCCTAGGAATAAAAGGACCCATTTATTACAGAGAGCAGTATTTTATAGCTATGTATGTGATTAGGATCTACCCAATGAAAAAAAATCTTATTGGACCATGGTAATGTGTTCATCTTGTTTCAGTGTAGGACTTGTAAATAAAGAAGTACATGGGAGTAGGAATTCATATTTGCATATTTTGATTATACAGGTTCTGCTTCCTTCTTGGCACGGCTGCATTGCATGGTGACTCAACTTTACTGTTCTGCCCAGCGCTTTATCTTGGCCTAGGCCAACAAGGCCCAGGCCTAGGGCAGCAATTTATAAGGGGGGGCAGCAAAAAAGCTGCTCACTCCCCCCCAACCCGCACCATAATGCTCCATTCACACCTATGGTGTTTTTTTCATGCTTTTTGCAGAAAGGCAAGATGGTTATTTTTAACATGGTTTCCCCCCTTCTTTTTTGCATTGCTGCGTTTTTGGATAGGGTCAGGGGCTTTTTTAAATGCAAAACTGTGCTTTTTTGGTTCAATAGACTTCAAGTCACAGAAAATGTTCGCAATTTTTAATCTACCCAGCAGCAAAGTTGTCGAAAAAAAGTCTAAAAATCACACATTCTCTCTCTTCCTCTTCCACTCCTCCATGACGACATCACGGAGCTGGTGTATGTTGGAGACCTTGCGCTCCTAAACCTTCCATTTGAGGATGCCCCACAGATGCTCAATAGGGTTTAGGTCTGGAGACATGCTTGGTCAGTCCATCACCTTTACCCTCAGCTTCTTTAGCAAGGCAGTGGTTGTCTTGGAGGTGTTTGGGATGTTGGAATACTGCCCTGCGACCCAGTCTCCGAAGGGAGGGGACCATGCTCTGCTTCAGTATGTCACAGTACATGTTGGCATTTATGGTTCCCTCAATGAACTGTAGCTCCCCAGTTCCGGCAGCACTCATGCAGCCCCAGACCATGACACTTCCACCACCATGCTTGACTGTAGGCAAGACACACTTGTCTTTGTACTCCTCACCTGGTTGCCGCCACACACGCTTGACACCACCTGAACCAAATAAGTTTATCTTGGCTCATCGGACCACAGTAATCCATGTCCTTAGTCCTGCTTGTCTTCAGCAAACTGTTTTGTTGGCTTTCTTGTGCATCATCTTTAGAAGAGGCTTCCTTCTGGAACAACAGCCATGCAGACCCACTTGATGCAGTGTGCGGCGTATGGTCTGAGCACCCCTTTAAGCTCTGCAGCAATGCTGGCAGCACTAATACAGGGGGTCCCCGACTTACAAACATCCGACTTACAAACGACTCCTACTTACAAACGGAGGGAGACAACAGGAAGTGAGAGGAAATCCACCCCTAGGAAGGGAAATTCACTCCTGTAAGAGTTAATATGGGGAAAAGGTGCCTCCACTGAATCTTTATCACCAGTCCATGTTTCCCTAACAACCCAAAATTTTCAAAATCCAATTGTCATTGGGGCAGAAGGTGAGGTCAAATCTTCTGAACAGGGGCACAGACAGCAAAACAAATGTTACAGGGGTGATAACTCTTCTCTATGCTATCCAAAAAACTTAAAAATAGATTTTTTGGCTGGAGCTACACTTAAAAAATGTACCTGTTCCGACTTACAAACAGATTCAACTTAAGAACAAACCTACAGTCCCTATCTTGTTTGTAACCCGGGGACCCCCTGTATGTCTATTTCCAAAAGACAACCTCTGGATATGACACTGAGCATGTATACTTAACTTCTTTGGTCGATCAGGCCTGTTCTGAGTGGAACCGGTCCTGTTAAACCGCTGTATGGTCTTGGCCACCGTGCTGCAGCTTAGTTTCAGGGTCTTAGCAATCTTCTTATAGTCTAGGCCATCTTTATGTAGAGCAACAATTATTTTTTTCAGATACTCATAGAGTTCTTTGCCATGAGGTGCCATGTTGAACTTTCAGTGACCAGTATGAGAGAGTGAGAGCGATAACACCAAATTTAACACACCTGCTCCACATTCACACCTGAGACATTGTAACACTAACGAGTCTCATGACATCGGGGAGGGAAAATGGCTAATTGGGCCCAATTTGGACATTTTAACTTAGGGGTGTACTCACTTTTGTTGCCAGCGGTTTAGACATTAATGGCTGTGTGTTGAGTTATTTTGAGGGGACAGCAAATTTTCACTGTTATACAAGCTGTACACTCACTACTTTATATTGTAGCAAAGTATCATTTCTTCATTGTTGCGACATGAAAAGGTATAATAAAATATTTAAAAAAATGTGAGGGGTGTACTCACTTTTGTGAGATTGTGTGTGTGTGTGTGTGTGTGTGTGTGTGTATATATATATATATATATATATATATATATATATATATATATATATATATATATATATATATATATGTATGTATATATATATATATATATATATATATATATATATATATATATATATATATATATATATATATATATATATATATAGTGTATGTATGTATATATATATATATATATATATATTTATTTATTATTATAATAACCCGCTATAATATTTTTCACGCTAAGATCATTTTAAGCCAGAACATTATCTTCTCAGAATGCGTTTTTTTTTTTTTTTTTTTTTCCTTTCTTGGAGCTGCACTGAGAGCAAAATCAATGTTATCTATCTTTTGTAAACTACTAATCCTTTTCATACCTCACGCAATAAATAAAAGCAGGCATGTTTTGAAGTCCACCCTGGGTGGCATCCATGTTTCCCTTCATTAGTATAATGAGTAATAGTGGCCACCCAAGTACAGGAAGTGTTATTTGCGGGATTATTCAACGAGAGAATGTGAGGAACGATCTGCTTGCTTCAGTCGCCATCAAGTTACAAACACAGTGCCAGGTTCTGATGTCGGGAATGGTCAAAGTAGCTATAGCCAGGTATTGAGTTCACCACTGAGCATCAGTGTGCCCACACGCACACACTTAAAGCGGAGCTCTGCTTACATTTTTTTTTTTAAGTAAGCAGCTACAAATATTGCAGCTGCTGACTTTTAATAATCAGACACTTACCTATACCAGGGTCCAGCAATGTGGGGGAACGAAGCCCTGCTTGTCTCCCCCTCTGCTTGGCAGCGCCGACATTGTAACTGTGTTCACAGCCGGGCACCCACTTCATGAGCCGTGCGCCGTGACTGGCCACGCAATCATCTGGGACCTGTCACGTGTCCCAGATGATTGCCTAGAGGGAGGGGGGAGAGCTGATCTCCATTCCTGCACCAAGGGAAGTGCCGTCAGGAGCCAAGGCGCCAAAGGAGGCAGATTACGAGGGACCCCCTAGCAACAGGCATTAAAGAAGTGAGTAAAAAATAAATAAATAAATTCTCCAAATGTATTTTTTTTTTTTTCTCCCACTGAGTTGCAATGCCCTTTTCCCACACTGAACACCAGTGCCCCCACCACCAAGCAGGAAAAATGTCTCGCTATGCTGACGCCTTAAGAGTTCCTGAGTTACTGAAGAGTGCAAAATCTGGTGAAGCTGTGCATGGTGGCCAACCAACTTCTAGCTTCAGCTTGTTCAATTTAAGCTTTTGATAAAAAAAAAATCCCTGGAAGCCGATTGGTTTCTATGCAGAGCTGCACCAGATTTTGCACACTCCAGTTTTAGTAAATCAACCCCAAGTGTTAAGTTCTGGAGGAGGCATGCACCTAATTGGACTTATCTCACACACAGCAGCTATGCCTGCCCCTCCACTCTGCTGCCCATTCACAGAAGCCTTTGTATTTTGTGAATGAGTTCACATAATACAAAGGCTTCTGTGAATGTGCAGAAAGAGGGGAGGGGTGGGCATAGCAGTTCCAGTGACTCTGCTCTTGAAGGAGCTGAGACTACAGTGAGCAGTGTCAGAGCTCCGGAAAAGTAATCTTCCTGGAGCATAATAAACCTGTCAGATGTGAATAATAGTGATAAGTCTACAAAATGGCAGGTACCTTGTTAGACTTAATTTAAGGTATGCTTGCAGGTTTTTACATTATTCCTGAAATTCTGCTTTCACCTAAAAATAAAGTTAGGGATTTCTTTCCCTGTGTTTCTGTGGGTAGGGCAGCCCATTGAAATGAATGGACTGCTTACACGTAGAACAGGTAATAGTGTGAACCTAGTGTCGGGAGGTGATACTGCCACCTTGCGTGTGTGGCGCCACCTGCCAAACGTCACGTGCTTTATTTTATTTGCCCCATTTTGAATGATTGCACCTTCAGAAATGTATATGGACCTGACCCGCCACCATGTTCTTCTGTAAGTAGGCTGTTGGGGCTGGTAAGAACACAGATCAACTTGCCTGTTTTACCGCCCCCTTGTCCTCCTGTGTGAATTTGTCTATTGACAAACTCTGCCTCTTGCCTGTTAACTTGAAATAAATTGTGATTTACATTGCTGTAAAAAATCTTAGAACGAGATGTAAAGATTTTGTGATGGTTCATTTAGCAGTAGTCATTCCCTTTTTAAAAAAAAAAAGGTAAATCCAACCATCAAAGAGCATATTTTCAGTGCAGCATTGGATACTAGTCTCTTGAGATACTTCACACATACAAATCTAATTTTCCCATTGCCGCAGGCTCGCTTGTTTTTTTAAAACAAATCTGTTATTTATAAAATAAATAGTAAAAGCTGCAGTCAGCTATGGTGGCTCCTCTGGTGCCCCTGCTTTAATAATTATGGGAGAAGAGTGGTTTTGCTGGCTCGGCATGATTCCCACTTGCATATCTTAAGGTTGGGGTTAGCTAGGGCCTCTGAATCCCAAAGACCGTTTTCACTGGAAAAAGAGCTGAGTTTACCAGCCAGTCAAAAATGAGTTAAATGAATTATTGCACAGTGCCCCCTTGTAATACAATGATCAGCCATAACATTATGACCACCCACCCAACTGCACCAAGCCGTCAGTAGCAGACCCTTTTGGGCCTCAACTGGCTTGCCTTGCTACCATACTGCATCCTGGTGTTAGGTAAACGATGCACATGCACCTGGCCATCCACATGATGTAAAAGAAAACGTGATTCATCAGACCAGGCCACCTTCTTCCATTGCTCTGTGGTCCTGTTCTGATGCTCACATGCTCATTGTAGGTGCTTTTGGCTGTGGATGGCTACGCAGCTCCATACACAACAGAGATGCAGTCTGTGTACTGACGCCTTTCTATCAGAACCACCATACTTTTTCAGCAATTTGAGCTACAGTAGCTCTCCTATTGGATCAGACGACACAGGCTACCCTTTGCTCCCACATGCATTAATGAGCCTTGGCCGCCCATGACCCTGTTTGTTGCCGGCTCACCTATTTTCCTTCCTTTTGGACCTATTTTCCTTCCTTGGACCGTTTTTGGCTGGTCCTGACCACAGCAGACCAGGAACATGGAACAAGAGTAGCAGTTTTGGAGTTGCTCTGGCCCAGTCATCTAGCCCAGCCATTCTCAACCCGGTTAGAGTGGCACCCTGGGGAGCCGCCACAGGCCTCCTGGTAGAAAAAAGATGTTAGGACAGACCGATTCCCAGCCGAACTGTACATTGGCACTGGGAGCTTGGTCAGACTGTTGTATACACTTAGCAAAGTGAAAACAAGGGGAGTGTGTGCTGTGCTCTCTGCCTTCTCCCCTACAGTACAGAACACGGCTGTGTAAGGGAAGGTACTGTACTGTAACTTTTTTAAAGCGCTGTATATGGGCGTGTGTACGTACATGTGTGTTTTTTTAGGAACCATGAATCGGATGGAGACAGAAAATGCAGTAAAAAATTACACCTTTTAATATAATGGTACAAATGGTAAAGGCAGTCCAAACATAGCCAGGGTACGGGAGCCAGAGCGAGTAGACAGAACCAGCCAGTAAATCGGGAAGCCAGAGATTAGCATGACCACCACACCACAACAACAATGTGCAGGGTGGTTGCAGTGCAGCCCCATTCACCTGGGGGTATACTTACAGCTGCAGCCACAGCATGTTGAGTTGCTGCCTCTGCAGCCAAAGGGGAAGCAGTTGGGGGTGGTAAAAACTCAAACGTGGTTTTACCGCCCTTCATTTCAATGGGCTGCCCTACCCATAAAAATGCAGGGAAAGAAGTCCGACCCTTTTTTTTCATTTTTATTTTAAATTGCGCCGCGCCAAAAAAAAATAAAACACGTTTGCCAATACATGAGGGTACCATTAAGAATTAATGGCACCCCTAAAGAACAGAGCATTTGCCTCCATGTTAGGAATGAGCATGATTTTGTGTATGTTCCGTGACACACAGTAACGTAAACCAAGCCTTGGACAGTGGTGCCTCGAGACTGAAAATACTTTTCAAAGGTGCCCTGACTGGGAAAAGGTTGAGATCTAGCCATTACAATTTGGCCCTTGTCAAAGTCGCTCAAATCCTTGCCTATAATTCAACTTCAGGGACAATATGTTCACTTGCTGCCCCATAAATACAACCCACTTTTAGGTGTCATTGTACGGAGACAAGTCATGTTATTCACTTTACCTGTCAGTGGTCATTATGGTTGATTTGGTGTATGTGTAACTACTACATGCAACTACAGTACATGTGTAGCAATCACAGGTGATGAGTTTGTGGCTATTGTTGGCGCTATTGCCATCGACATTTTGGTAGCGCTATTGCACTGACATTATAACCCTTGTGCCTCCAGGCTTAGCGTTCATAAACAATGGGTGCTGCAGCTAATCCAGGCCGCCTTTTTTCCCTAGTCCGTCTTTCAGGACAGCCACCTTAGAGAGACCCTGGCTCCTCCCCTCCTAGGAAACACCGCCTTAATTCTGAATTTAAGCCTCATCCTCCCGCCGGCCCCTCAGTTATGGTGTTTCCTCCGGCGGGGAGACACCGCTTAGGAACCTGTGCTGAGCAGCCGGGGAGGCTGGGGCAATGATTACCTGGAGGTGGAGGAGACAGGGGTCTCTCTATTCTGCCCAGCGGTCCGGTCGGCGAGGGAGCCGTAGCACCGAAAAAAAAACGTCCGCTTTTGCGCACGCCAGCTCCGCTTGGGGAAGCAGGATGTCTGGGGAGGTCCGCCTTTTCGTTCGCCCAGAGGTGGCGCTGCAGCGAAATCCCACACGTCCCCCCTGCACTGTGGGCGGTTTGGAGCTGGAGGCCGGACCGGATGACGGGCGACGTCATTTCCGGTCGGGGGCGGGGTTTTCGTGCGTTTCCGCGTCTTCCGGTTCCGGACGCGGCCTAGAAAGGGGACCAAGCGCTCGGCTGGTGCGGCCTCTTTTACATGCTGTACAGACAGCGTTCGGAGGCACGAGAGACCACTCTTCCTCAACAGGAATGTCGGAAGCGGAGGCTTCAAAAGCAGCTCCTGGAGATAACAGCACCAGCCACTCTAAGGTAAGGGGAACCCTGGGGAGGTGTTCCCTTACTTACTATTTCCAGTAGCTCCACTGGTGTTTTTTCCTCCCTGGTGGTCGGGAGTTGGGGAGTGTATCCGGGACCCTGGTGGTGGTTAGTCCTGGGGGGGGGCACTCCTGGTGGTCCTCTGTAGTAGCGCTGGTGTTATGCTTATGCTGCCTTCTCTCTATTTCTGTGTTTCAGAAAGCCACAAGCAAGTCGCCCCATGGTTCCAAGAGGAGATGTCCTTCATGTAGAACTTCTTTGGGGGACTCTTGGACGAAGGTCCTTTGTAGAGAATGTATTGAGGGGCTAGTGAGGGAGCAGGCAGCAGAGCAGGGGGCAGACCTGGCAGCGTCTGTAAAGGAGCTTTCTAGCACTTTCCAGTCCTTCAAGGCACTTTTTTCCAGTTTTCAGTTGCCTCAGTCCCAGAGCACCCCTCCACCAGTGCAGCAGAGTGTTTCACCTAACCCACCGGGTATTCCCCTAGCTGGTGGGGAAATCCCAGAGGGCTCCAGAGAGGAGATTGAGGAAGAAGTGGGCAGTGCCGCTTCAGACTCCCAGGGGGAGTCAGACGGAGAGGTGTTGGATGGTGAATCCAAAAAGACCTCACGATATAAGCTTTCCCTTGAGGAAGTGGAGGAGCTCCTAGGGGCTATCCATACCACGTTAGGTATTCAGGAGGAAAGGAAGGCACTGTCACTTCACGATCAAATGTACAGTGGTCTGGGGGAACAGAAAAAGCGAATGTTCCCGGTCCATGACGTTCTGATCGATGCCGTCAAGAAAGAATGGCAGGACCCAGAAAGGAAACCCTTCTTTTCAGGGGCATTGAAACGAAGGTTTCCTTTTGCGGAGGAGGAGGAGCTAGTCTGGAACAAATCCCCCAGACTAGACGCCGCTTTTTCGCAGGTGTCCAGACACACCGACCTGGCCTTCGAGGACATGGGGGTACTGTCGGACCCCATGGACAGAAGGATGGACTCACTCCTTAAAAAAGCATGGGACTCCTCACAGGCAAATCTTAAGCCTGCCATGGCAGCCACAGTGGTGGCACGTAATATGGAGTATTGGCTCACACAAATCAGAGCGCATATTGAAGCGGGCACGGCAAAGGAGACCATTCTGGCGTCTTTTCCAATGCTGCTAAAGGGTGTTGCATACATTGCGGATGCTTCGGCTGAATCCATTCGAATGTCTGCAAGATCCACAGCCCTGACTAATTCAGCCAGGAGGGCTCTGTGGCTAAAGACCTGGCAGGGGGACAGTGCGTCCAAAATTAAGCTCTGTGGGATCCCGCTCACAGGGGATTTATTATTTGGGCCAGGTTTGGAGGCGGTCTTAGATCGTACGGCCGATAAGAAGAAGGCCTTTCCGATCAAAAGGAAGTTTGGGGAGCAGTCTAAAAGGAAGGCTCGCCCTCAGAGAAAATTTGAACCCCCAAAAACTGACAGGCAAAAGAAAAGTTGGGGGCAAAAGGGGAAAGGGCGTGGGAGTGCGATTTTTCGCCCTCCTGAACAGCCCAAAAAGTCTCAATGACAAAGTCACGGTGGGGGGAAGGTTGGGGGCCTTCCTCCCGCAGTGGGAGATGATCACCTCCAATCAATTTGTATTGGGGATCATCAGACGAGGATACCGGTTGGAGTTCTCAGATCCTCCCCCACTAAGACTCCTGATTACGGAAATGCCGAGATGTACAGAAAGGTCGGCCGCCCTTCTTTCTTCCCTTCAGGAATTGGAAGAACAGGAGGTGGTGACACGGGTCCCGGTGGGGGAGACAGGCAGAGGTTTTTACTCCCACATCTTTGTGGTCCGCAAACCTTCAGGGAAATTCAGGCTCATCCTGAATTTGAAGCCTCTGAATGTCTCCATCACCTACCGGAGATTCAGAATGGATTCGGTGTACTCAGTGAAGGCACTACTTCCACCGAATTCATTTATGGCATCAATAGATCTAAAAGATGCGTATCTGCATATTCCCATTGCAGAAAACCATCAGAGATACCTCAGGTTGGCAATAAGGACCTCAGAGGAGGTGCTGCATCTTCAGTTCAAAGCTCTTCCCTTTGGGCTATCCTCGTCCCCCCGGATCTTCACCAAAGTAATGGTAGAAGTTCTGGCTTTTCTGCGTCTCAGGGGCATCTCGGTGGTCGCGTACCTCGACGACCTTCTCCTTTTTGCTCCTTCCCCAGAACAGTTGATTCAGGACCTACAGGTGGCAAGAGACATCTTAGAAAACCTGGGGTGGCTCCTGAACCTGGAGAAATCCAACTTGGTTCCCTCTCAAAAGGTGGTTTTCCTAGGTTACGTACTGGATTCAACGAAGCAAAAAGTCTTCCTCCCGGGGGAAAAGATCCAAAAGGTGGACAGGGCAATGTCGTTCCTCCAAGGCAACTGTCAGGTTTCAGTAAGAAAGGTGATGTCAGCCTTGGGCTTACTGACCTCCACTCTCCCAGCAGTTCAGTGGGCAGGGTTACATTTCCGCCCTCTGCAATTTTTCATTTTGAAGGTCTGGGACCACAGCCAGGGGTCTCTGGACTCATTGGTATCAATCCCAACCCAGGTCAAGAGGTCCCTCTGGTGGTGGAGAAAGGGGGCAAATCTGGCGCAAGGCCTGGAGTGGGTCTTGCCGGTGTCCAGGATTGTGACAACCGATGCGAGCGGCTCAGGCTGGGGGGCGCACCTAGACTCCCGGATGATTCAAGGTACCTGGGGGAGGAAGGAATCAGGAAGGTCCTCGAATTGGAGGGAGCTGAGAGCAGTAGACCTGGCTCTCAGAGCCTTTCAGGAGGACCTTCAGGAACAACATGTAAGAGTTCGGTCAGACAACTCCTCAGTGGTTGCCTACATCAACAGGCAGGGCGGCACCAAAAGCGGAACCCTATGGGCCCTGGCGGAAGCCATCCTCAGATGGGCCGAAGCCAACGTCCTTTCACTCTCTGCGATTCACCTAAAAGGGGAGCAAAATCAGGTGGCAGATTTCCTCAGCAGGAAAACGCTGAGAGAAGGCAACTGGGTCCTAAAACAGGAGGTCTTCGAAATGATAATCCGGAAATGGGGAGTTCCGGTAGTGGATCTCTTCGCCTCAAGGGAAAATGCAAAAGCAGGTCTGTTCTTTTCCATGAACAGGTGGGAAGGGGCGTTAGGAATAGACGCGCTGGCACAGAGCTGGAGGTTCTCCAGATGCTATGCCTTCCCCCCACCAGTTCTAATCCCAGCAGTATTAAGAAAGTTCCAAGCAGAGAGCACTACTCTCATCTTGATTGCGCCTCACTGGCCCAGGAGGCCGTGGTTCTCCATTCTGAAGGGGCTAGCGGTAGAACCTCCCTGGATACTACCAGTACAGGCGGACCTTCTTTCTCAAGGACCAATCTACTGTCCTCAGGTGGAGAGGTGGAACCTCGCAGCCTGGCTTCTGAGGAGGAGTTGCTGAGGGACAAGGGGTTCTCGGATCGCTTAGTAGCTACTCTCCTAAGCTGCAGAAAGAAGGAAACGCAGGCCATCTACTTAAAGGTATGGAAGCTTTTTAATAGGTGGTGCTCAGAAAGCTCTTTTGAGGTGCACAGTTCCGTGGCAGTCTTGGAGTTTCTGCAGGCAGGGGCAGATAAGGGCTTAGCCCTCAGCACATTGAAGGGCCAGGTTTCCGCTCTAAGCGTTTTTCTTGAGAAACAGCTAGCAACAGACCCATGGATAGTAAGGTTTTTTAGAGCCCTGGGTAGGCAGAGGCCTGTCAGAGTCTCCCCGTTCCCAGTGTGGGACCTATCATTAGTTCTACAGGCCCTGACAAAAGAGCCATTTGAACCATTGGAATCTTGCGATCTAAAGTTGATCACTCTCAAGACGGTGTTCTTGGTAGCGATCACCACTGCAAGAAGAGTGAGCGAACTCGAGGCCCTTTCCATTAGGGCACCCTTTTTTCAGGTTTTTTCGGACCGTCTGATTTTTAAGACAGATCCGGCCTTCTTGCCAAAAGTAGCCTCAAGCTTTCATAGAGGCCAGGAAATTGTTTTACCTACTTTTTGTTCAAATCCTGTGAGGGAACAAGAACAGGTATTCCATAACTTAGACGTCAGGAGGTGTGTCTTGCAATATTTAGAAAATACAGCTCATTTCAGAAAGTCTGATTCTCTGTTCATATTATTTTCAGGGGCCAGGAAAGGCTCCAGAGCCTCCAGGCGTACAATAGCCAGATGGCTAAGATTAGCCATTACTCAGGCTTATTTGTTTGAGGGGGTAGAGCCCCCAATTGGGGTTAAAGCACATTCAACCAGGGCAATGGCGACTTCTCAGGCAGAGTGGGCTGGTGCTTCTCCAGAACAGATCTGTAGAGCTGCAACGTGGTCCAGCTTTGCTACTTTCGTGAAGCACTATAGACTGGATCTCCTGTCAGCGAAAGACCAAGCCTTTGGTCGTAAGGTGCTACAGGCGGTAGTCCCACCCTAAGGTAAGGTGCTCGCTTATCCTCTCTAAGGTGGCTGTCCTGAAAGACGGACTAGGGAAAAACGGAGTTACTTACCGGTAACATCCTTTTCCAGGAGTCTTTCAGGACAGCACCGGTACCCACCCAGGTTGTTGAATATCTTGGAGGACTCATCGCATAAGACCGTCAGGTAAGATAAAAAGTTTTGTATTTTGACGTGTTCTTGTGTCTCCCCAGTTGGCCGGAGGTACTCGTGAAGAACTGAGGGGCCGGCGGGAGGATGAGGCTTAAATTCAGAATTAAGGCGGTGTTTCCTAGGAGGGGAGGAGCCAGGGTCTCTCTAAGGTGGCTGTCCTGAAAGACTCCTGGAAAAGGATGTTACCGGTAAGTAACTCCGTTTTTTTCCCTTTCTCAGCCCTAACATTACTCAACGATCTTCTCACACACACTCCGCCAAGCCAGTGTCAGCACAGACAGACCCTGTAACCGCCATTGATTTTTTTCCTGATGCATTGCAGACTGAATATTTCACTAAACAGTAATATGTGTTGAACCATTTGGTTTGAACTCTCTCTCTCTCTCTCTCTCTGCCTGGGGCATCTGGGAGCGCTCAGCGGGCTTCAGAAACCTACACTAAGCCTCAGTGTGTGTCCAGGTTCTAATTCTCGGTAGCTGCAGTCTACATAAGGAACATTATTACTCTGCTTCTTTTTCTGCAAATGTCTGTTTTATGCTTTAAGTCGGGGATCTCCAAACTACGGCCCTCCAGCTGTTGCGGGAACTACACATCCCATGAGGCATTGTAAAACTCTGACATTTACACACATGACTAGGCATGATGGGAATTGTAGTTCCTCAACAATTGGAGGCTCATCGTTTTGGAGACCCCTGCTTTAAGTCAATAAAAATACTAAGTATGGTTTCTGTTCAGTTTTTTTGTAGCATAAAGCGATTCTCCACCCTGAAAATAAAAAAAATGTAAAAGTCAGCAGCTACATATACTGTTTTTTTTTTTTTTTTTTTTTCCATCGCACCCTTTATCAGGACACAACAAAAAATTTACAGCGATCTCTCCATATCAAGTGAAAACCTGTATTAGACCATTGTCCATGGAACAAGGTTCCCCATTGGAGCACTTCCCCTCTCCAGTTGCAGCTCATAATGTTTTTTATTTGCAGTTTCTGGCTCAGTGGCTGTGATCACCAGGATAAGTAGACAGAGTGGTCCCCCCCCCCCCCCGGCAGAGATACAAACCTATACCCCCTGAGTAAATGTAAAATTTGGTTATATTTTTTCCTTTGTGGATCAC
Source organism: Lithobates sylvaticus (assembly GCA_028564925.1). Taxonomy (NCBI): domain Eukaryota; kingdom Metazoa; phylum Chordata; class Amphibia; order Anura; family Ranidae; genus Lithobates; species Lithobates sylvaticus. Next base: position 177,154,841 of record CM053033.1, read on the forward strand.
CATTTTATCATCAAATTTCATTTTTTTTTTTTTTTTTTATATTTATGTTCCCTGATGAAGGGGGCTGTTGAGCCCCTGAAATGCGTTGGCCATTTATGGTCTATGTACTACGATCAATAAAGACTCACTGGACTTGAAATAACCTTGTGGCGCTGTCATATTTCTACTTACGGCAGACTTTTCTGGGCCCGTTGGCTTCTAGATCCAAGAACACTTTTTCACATCAGGGGCCCTCAGTCCATCAAATAGCCTGAATCAGGAACCTACTGCATTGTGGTCAATAATTAGAGCTGATGATCATAGAAAAATACTTTTTTTTTTTTGCTATGATCGTCAACAACATCTAGTGGACATAATGCTTTTTTTTTTTTTTTTTTTTTTTTTTCCTGATTTAGTCTATTCTATGGATGGATATGTGGATAACAATTGATATAGAAGGAAAATGGCTGAATAACATGCAATTTTGCAAAGAAGTCGGTTAGAGTGCAAAAGGCAACCAGTACACTCTGAAATGGTGAAGTAAAAGCTGAAAAGTTCATCACATCCACACTAAAAACATTAGGGGGGGGGGGGGGGGGGGGGGGGGTCAGTTCAGCTAACTGCAAAAAGCTTAGTGCAGCTCATCAGCAGATAGGATTATCTGTAGTCGTACAAAGAAACACAAGAGGGCGCAATCTTAGTGCAGAAAATTAGATAATTGATTTATAAAATAAGAGCAAATTGGCCATGACATGTAATAAGATAGAAAAGCGCATATTCTAAGCTCTGTGGCTCTGTGGCTGTTGGTTGGAATCCTGGGCGGTACTGCGATGGTCCAAGGAATATAGGGCGACAATCGTCAGTCGTCTACAGCTCCGTTGATATGCTGTCAGATCGGCCTCTGGGCCCTGTTGGTGACTGTGACTCTATCTTCCATGGACTGTCTGCCCAGGATTCTACCGGTGACTGCTACAGAGCCGTCTTTTCTATTATATGTGAGTGGCCAATTTTTTGCTTTTTTTATTTAATTTTTTAAAAATAAATAAATGATCTAATTTTGCTGCACTTAGATTGCGCCCTCTTGTGTTTCTTTTCTTAACATGCAACTTTGGCCTCTTAACACAGAACCGAATGTACACTGTCTTGAAAAAGTATTCATACCCCTTGACATTTTTCACATTTTGTCATGTTACAGCCAAAAACGTAAATGTGTTTTTTATTGGGATTTTATGTGATGGACCAACACAAAGTGGCACATAATTGTGAAGTGGAAGGAAAATGATAATTTTGTTTTTAAATTTTTTTTTTTTTATTTTTTTTTTTTTGCATTCAGCCCCCTTTACTTTGATACTCCTAACTAAAATCTAGTGGAACCAATTTCCTTCAGAAGTCACCTAATTAGTAAATAGAGCCCACCTGTGTGTAACTTCATCTCTGTATAAATACAGCTGTTCTGTGAAGCCCTCATAGGTTTGTTAGAGAACCTTTAGTGAACAAACAGCATCATGAAGGCCAAGGAACACACCAGACAGGTCAGGGATAAAGTTGTGGAGAAGTTTAAAGCCGTGTTAGGTTATAAAAAAATATCCCAAACTTTGAACATCTCACGGAGCACTGTTCAATCCATCATCGGAAAATGGAAAGAGTATGGCACAACTGCAAACCTACGTAAACTGACAGGCCGGGCAATGAGAGCATTGATCTGAGAAGCAGCCAAGGGGCCCATGGTAACTCTGGAGGAGCTGCAGAGATCCACAGTTCAGGTGGGAGAATCTGTTCAACAAAAGAACAGAAAAGAGAGGACACACCAGCCTTGTGCATTATCCTTTGGTACATTTATTTAGAAGAAACATAATTAAAAACTACTCACAAAAGTAGGAAGAAAAAATCGCACTGTAACAGTCTTTTCACTTGTGACAGTTTGTCTACTGATAGTGTGATACTGTCTCCAGATCCTGAAGAGAGGATGTGCGAACCGCTGCTGGCTGATGCGTTTCAAAGGTTTCACCTTCTTCCTCATAGAATCTGTCCACAGAACAACTATTAATGGTGCACTCCACAAATCTGGCTTTTATGGAAGAGTGGCAAGAAGAAAGCCATTGTTGAAAGAAAGCCATAAGAAGTCCTGTTTGCAGTTTGCGAGAAGCCATGTGGGGACACAGCAAAGATGTGGAAGAAGGTTCTCTGGTCAGATGAGACCAAAATTTTACTTTTTGGCCTAAAAGCAAAACGCTGTGTGTGGTGGAAAAAATAACACTGACATCACCCGGAACACACCATCCCCACTGTGAAACATGGTGATGGCAGCATCATGTTGTGGGGATGCTTTTCTTCAGCAGGGAGAGGGAAGCTGGTCAGAGTTGATGGGAAGATGGATGGAGTCAAATACAGGGCAATCTTGGGGCCGTTTCACACGTGCGGACAGGACCGTTCAGTCCTGCCTGTCCAGTGTTGTTTTTCAGCGGATCTGAACGGTTGCTTCATACATCTCTATGGAGTGATGGATGTCAGCCGTGACATGTCCGCTGACATTCGATCTGCCCCGATCTGATCTGCAAAATCCAGACGGATGGATGCCCTATTTTCCATCCATATGTTGGATCGGATGAAAACGGACAAGCGCTCCGTAATAATTCGACCCCCCCCCCCCCCCCATAGAGGAGAGCGTAGATCTGACAGGTTTGTCCCCGCACAGTGTGCAGAGACTTGTTATCTGCCGGCTCAGCGGGGATCAATGGAGCGATCCCTGCTGAGCAAGCGGATGGCTGTATACAGATCCGCGCATCTGAAAGGGCCCTTAGAAAAAACCCTGTAATGCCCTGTACACACGACCGTTTTTTCTGTCGGAATAAACTCTGAAGGTTCTTCTGACGGAATTCCGCTCGAGCTGTCTTGCCTACACACAGTCACACCAAAGTCTGACTGTCAAGAACGCGCTGACGTACAACATGTACGACGGGACTAGAAAACAGAAGTTCAATAGCCAGTAGCCAATAGCTTCCATCTCGTCGTTTTTGGTGCGTTGGAACAGCATACAGACGAGCGTTTTTTCCAATAGTAATTTTTTTCCCGTCGGAAAAAATATAGAAAATGTTCTCTATCGAAGTTCGTCTGAATTTTCAACAGAAAAAGTCTGATGGTCGTAAAATAAGATGAAAAGCTCCCATCAGACTCTTTCTGTCGGAAATTCCGCTCGTGGGTACGCGACATTAGAGTCTGCAAAAAAACTTGGGACTGGGGCGGAGATTCACCTTCCAGCAGGACAATGACCCTAAACATACAGCCAGAGCTACAATGGAATGGTTTAGATCAAATAATATTTTATGTGTTTAGAATGGCCCAGTCAAAGTCCAGACCTAAATCCAATTGAAAATCTGTGGCAAGACAATTGCTGTTCAGACGCTCTCCATCCAATCTGACAGAGCTTGAGCTATTTTGCAAAGAAGAATGGTCAAAAATTTCACTCTCTAGATGTTCAAAGCTGGTAGAGACATCCCCAAAAAGACTTGCAGCTGTAAAAGGTAATTCTACAAAGTATTGACTCAGGAGGATGAATATAAATGCACGCCGCACAGTTTTTACATACTTATTTGAAAACCATTTATCATTTTCCTTCCAGTTCACAATTATGTGCAACTTTCTGTTGGTCTATCACAAAAAATCCTAATAAAATACATTTACAGTTTTGGTTGTAACATTTCAAAATGTGGAAAACTTCAAGGGGTATAAATACTGTATTGGCGTATAACACTCACATTTTCACCATGAAAATTGGGTGCAAATAGCATGTCCGTGTTATACGCCAATACTTCAATTTTAGCTGCCTCGGAGGAGACAAGAAGGGGGGCGGAACAAGTGCCATCAGATTACATACAGTGAGAATCCCCTGTTTACTTGGTGGCCTCTGTAATAGGAAGTCCCGTCTCCTGGGCTGCCATTGGACCACTGTTCTGACTATTATAGGAGATTCTCACTGTATGTAATCTGTCAGCGCTCTTCCCGCCCCCCTCCCTGTGCCCTCTAGGCTGCAGATGGGCATCAATCAGGCTGCACTGATGGCAATGGTGAGGCTGCTGCATTAAAGGCAATGGTGAGGCTGCTGCATTGATGGCAATGGCGAGGCTGCTGCCTAATGGCAAGGCTGCTGCCCTGATGGCAATGGCGAGGTTGCTGCCCTGATGGCAATGGCGAGGCTGCTGCCCTGATGGCAATGGCGAGGCTGCTGCCCTGATGGCAATGGCGAGGCTGCTGCCCTGATGGCAATGGCGAGGCTGCTGCCCTGATGGCAATGGCGAGGCTGCATTGATGGCACTTGTAAGGCTGCATATGGGCACTGACCCTTATGTTGCTTCAAAGTTCCTTATTTAAAATTTGATTTTTTTTCCTGAAACTTCCCTCTTAAAATTAATGTGCGTATTATACGCCTGTGCGTGTTATACGCCGATAAATACGGTACTTTTTCAAGGCACTGTACATGCAGTCTTACACACCCATTGGAGCGCGAGGCTACATGTAACTTGTCGTTTTTTTTCTTAATACATGTCATCAATCCGACTCGGGCAATAGGGCAATATTTAGCTGCCACTTTTCATATTTGGTGATCTGTTGTTGCAAAGACAGCAGAGGTGTATACTCTTGTGTTTTCGGTTGAGAATCTGATTTTGAGGCCTAAACTCGAGCTGCACACACAATACAATATGCAGCAAATGCCTTTATAGTGCTGTATATTTATATTTCCCTTTTTTTATGTGACACCATGGAGATTTCAGTGACATAAGCCATTGCTGGGTAGTTTTAAATTATTTATAAGTATACATGAGAGTGTGTTTCTCCTCAATGATTTTTCTTTCCCAACAGGCACCCTCATTGTACTCCTGAGGAGCTGGAGGTGTAATCATCAAACCTGGCGCTGTACAGATCATAGCGTCGTTTTCATAAATCAGCAAACTCTCCTGTAATGCAAAACACAATAAAAATGCTGCAGTTTTCTCAGAAGCCTGCATTTTATCAGCCGTACCTTGGCCCCGCGATATTGCCTGCCATGTATGCATTGTCCCAAGTGACTCCATTCTCCTAGCCAGCTGTGTTCTTAGAATAATGGAGTCATGTGACCGCGGCGTGCTGCAGGTGCTTTTTGTGAGGGCTTGTCTGCTCCAGTATTTTTAGAGGCATTTATCACGCGTATAAAATACTAATAACCGCATCTAAAATGCTTCCCTTTAGACCGAAATGAAATATAAAAGACAAATGTATTGAATGGCATGAATGGTTTAAATCCGCTGAACGATTATGTTTGCAGCTTTTTTTCATTCTGATGGAAACTGTAAAAATGGAATCAAAGCGTGTGAATAGTTAGTTATTTTGTTGTGTATATAATTATATGCAAAGTTACATACAAGAAAACTAATGAAGACAGAGGCACCTGCTAAGGACATTTTTTTTTTTTTTTTTTGGCAACTTTGCTAGTATATCTTTTTTTTTTTTTCTGCTGGAAACCTAAAAAAATCAATTAAAACATGGTATCAATTTTATTTTATATGTAAAAAAAATTGCATGTATACACGATTCTGGCCAAAATGAGAATCACGATTTTTTTTTTTTTTTTTTGCTTAGAATAAAAAGATCACGATTCTCGCAACGTAAAATCTTTCACATTATACAAAAAAAATGGGCTAACTTTAATGAATTAAAAAAAATAACCAGTAAAGTGGAGGGCCACCCTAAAAATAAAAAGTGCATTAATATTCTTAAAAAAATAAACATTTGAAAAAAAAAAATATGTTTTACCTTAGCAGAAATCCCTGTTGCTAGGCAGTCTTCCTAATCTGCCTCCTTCCTACTCCGCAGTGATCTTCAGTCTTCTCTCCTCCTCTGCGTTGTCTTTTGGATAATGGGGCGCGCTGTGTTCTGGGAACTGTGTGTTCCCTAACACAGCGCATCCCATTCACAAAGCGTCGCGCAAGCGCAATTGTCATTCCAAGTGTTACAGCGCTGAAAACTGAAAATTGGCCTGGGCAGGAAGGGAGTGAAAATGCCCTGTATTGAGTGGTTAAATATATATCCCGCTGTGGAGCTGGATCATGAACCATGTCCAAGTGCCGTAGAAGGCTACATAGGCTTATAATACACAGGCACAACAGCAAATTATATTTAAAAATTATTTTACAGTGTTCGTAACTATTGTAAACACTGGTATATTTATTTTGCAAAAAAAAAAATAAAAAACATTGTAATACAAAGTGCATTGACCCTACCAGATGTCTATCTACCCTTGTTCCCTTGGTCCTTTTAGAACTAGAATGCTGTATACTAGAGCTGCACAATTAATCGTTAGGACCTGTTATTCTGATATTGCACTAATATTTTGCCATTTTGCAGTTATGTACTCTATTTTTTACTGTACAGTACAGTATACTGTACTGTAAAGACAATTTTTTCATGTTTTAAAAATCCTCTTGATCTCTATCTCTATCTTTTATGTGCTTCTATTGCGTAAAAGTGTGTTTAAAGACCTTTAAATGCTATTAAAAAATTAACAAAAAACATGCCTAGGGTGTATTTAAATAGGGTCTTTCTATTTCGCGGTTTTTCACTTTTCGCGGGAGGGTCCGGAACGTAACCCCAGCGATGGAGGGGGGTTTACTGTATATATTTTTTTAGTAGACACCCTAGAGAATAAAATGGTGGTTGTTGCAATATTTTATGTCACACTATATTTGCGCAGCAGTCTTTCAAAGGCAACTCTTTTTTTTTTTTAAATGACTTTAAAGCAGTGTTTCAGCTGAATTTTTATTTATTTTTTAAAGTCAGCAGCTAAAAAAAAAGAAAAGTACCTGCTGACTTTTAATAAGGAGACTTACCTTTCCAGGGCGCCCGCAATGTCGGCCGCCGAGGCCGACATGTCCCTCGGCTCTCGGGTTCCAGCGCCACCATCCTGACTAAGGGAAACAGGCAGTGGAGCCTTGCGGCTTCACTGCCTGTTTCCTACTGCGCATGCACGAGTTGTGTGAATGGGATGCGCTGTGTTAGGGAACACACAGTTCCCAGAACACAGCGCGCCCCATTATCCAAAAGACAACGCAGAGGAGCACGAGTTGCGCGACGCTTTGTGAATGGGACGCTGTGTTAGGGAACACACAGTTCCCAGAACACAGCTGCGGAGGAGGAGAGGAGAAGCAGAGTAGGAGGAGGCAGATTAGGAAGACTGCCTAGCAACAGGGATTTCTGCTAAGGTAAAACATATTTTTTTTTTTCAAATGTTTATTTTTTTAAGAATATTAATGCACTTTTTATTTTTAGGGTGGCCCTCCACTTTACTGGTTAATTTTTTTTAATTCATTAAAGTTAGCCCATTTTTTTTGTATAATGTGAAAGATTTACGTTGCGAGAATCGTGATCTTTTTATTCTAAGCAAAAAAAAAAAATCGTGATTCTCATTTTGGCCAGAATCGTGTATACATGCAATTTTTTTACATATAAAATAAAATTGATACCATGTTTTAATTGAATTTTTTAGGTTTCCAGCAGAAAAAAAAAAAAAGATATACTAGCAAAGTTGCCAAAAAAAAAAAAAAAAATGTCCTTAGCAGGTGCCTCTGTCTTCATTAGTTTCCTTGTATGTAACTTTGCATATAATTATATACACAACAAAATAACTAACTATTCACACGCTTTGATTCCATTTTTACAGTTTCCATCAGAATGAAAAAAAGCTGCAGACATAATCGTTCAGCGGATTTAAACCATTCATGCCATTCAATACATTTGTCTTTTATATTTCATTTCGGTCTAAAGGGAAGCATTTTAGATGCGGTTATTAGTATTTTATACGCGTGATAAATGCCTCTAAAAATACTGGAGCAGACAAGCCCTCACAAAAAGCACCTGCAGCACGCCGCGGTCACATGACTCCATTATTCTAAGAACACAGCTGGCTAGGAGAATGGAGTCACTTGGGACAATGCATACATGGCAGGCAATATCGTGGGGCCGAGGTACGGCTGATAAAATGCTGGCTTCAGAGAAAACTGCAGCATTTTTATTGTGTTTTGCATTACAGGAGAGTTTGCTGATTTATGAAAACGACGCTATGATCTGTACAGCGCCAGGTTTGATGATTACACCTCCAGCTCCTCAGGAGTACAATGAGGGTGCCTGTTGGGAAAGAAAAATCATTGAGGAGAAACACACTCTCATGTATACTTATAAATAATTTAAAACTACCCAGCAATGGCTTATGTCACTGAAATCTCCATGGTGTCACATAAAAAAAGGAAATATAAATATACAGCACTATAAAGGCATTTGCTGCATATTGTATTGTGTGTGCAGCTCGAGTTTAGGCCTCAAAATCAGATTCTCAACCGAAAACACAAGAGTATACACCTCTGCTGTCTTTGCAATAACAGATCACCAAATATGAAAAGTGGCAGCTAAATATTGCCCGAGTCGGATTGATGACACGCATTAAGAAAAAAAAAAAAACGACAAGTTACATGTAGCCTCGAGCTCCAATGGGTGTGTAAGACTGCATGTACAGTGCCTTGAAAAAGTACCGTATTTATCGGCGTATAACACGCACAGGCGTATAATACGCACATTAATTTTTAAGAGGGAAGTTTTCAGGAAAAAAAAATCAAATTTTAAATAAGGAACTTTGAAGCAACATAAGGGTCAGTGCCCATATGCAGCCTTACAAGTGCCATCAATGCAGCCTCGCCATTGCCATCAGGCAGCAGCCTCGCCATTGCCATCAGGGCAGCAGCCCTCGCCATTGCCATCAGGGCAGCAGCACCCTCGCCATTGCCACCCTCAGGGCATCAGCCTCGCCATTGCCATCAGGGCAGCAACCTCGCCATTGCCATCAGGGCAGCAGCCTTGCCATTAGGCAGCAGCCTCGCCATTGCCACATCAATGCAGCAGCCTCACCATTGCCTCTTAATGCAGCAGCCTCACCATTGCCATCAGTGCAGCCTGATTGAATGCCCATCTGCAGCCTAGATAGGCACAGGGAGCGGGGGGCGGGAAGAGCGCTGACAGATTACATACAGTGAGAATCTCCAATAATAGTCAGAACAGTGGTCCAATGGCAGCCCAGGAGACGGGAACTTCCTATTACAGAGGCCACCAAGCTTAAACAGGGGATTCTCACTGTATGTAATCTGATGGCACTTGTTCCCCCCCCTTCTTGTCTCCTCCCAGGCAGCTAAAATTGAAGTATTGGCGTATAACACGGACATGCTATTTGCACCCAATTTTCATGGTGAAAATGTGAGTGTTATACGCCATGATACAGTATTTATACACCCCTGAAGTTTTCCACATTTTGAAATGTTACAACCAAAACTGTAAATTGTATTTTATTAGGTTAGATTTTTTGTGATAGACCAACAGAAAGTTGCACATAATTGTGAACTGGAAGGAAAATGATAAATGGTTTTCAAATAAGTATGTAAAAACTGTGCGTGGCCGTTGCCACTTCTCCATAGTTCATACCTCAGTGAGTCAATACTTGTAGTAATTACATTTTACAGCTGCACGCTCTTTCGTTGGGATGATGCTCTACCAGCTCCTTGAACATCTAGTGCAGAGTAGAAATATATTTGACCATTTATTCTTTGCAAAATAGCTCAAGCTCATGACACGATTCGGATGCGAGACGCGTTCCCTGAACAGCACTCCTTGTCTTGCCACAGATTTGCAACGCCTCGGCTTTAGGTCTGTGGATCTTTTGACTGGGCTTGTTGCTAGAACAATATGACAATAGATTCTCTTCTGAATAGCTATAACAAACGATTCCTATCTGTAGCGCCTGGTGTCCCCCCCCCCCCCCCCCTCTATGTTTTAGTTGCATCATATAGCTCCTCATGCCTGTGAAGGCTCGAATCGCTACCGCTCCTTGCCAGATACCCTAGATTTGTTGTCGAGAGAGGAATTCTTAATGTTCTGCTGCTGGATGTCCTCTACGAAGTCGTGACATCTGTCCGACTCAGAAGAGTGCTGTTGGGCAGCTTTTAGATCTTAGTTCCTTTCCGACAATCCGACTTTATTTCTGTTGAATAGAATTCGATGACGAAACTTCGTTAGAAGAAACATTGTTTCTATATTTTCTTACCGAACTGGTAGATGCAATAACAGACTTACTCATATGCGAAAAAACACGATCGCTCTGTATGCCTGTTCTCGCTGATGTCCAATCGCGACCAAAAAGCGTCGACGAGATAGATGACTCATTGGCATATGCTGAGCTCACTTAGATCTTGCCCTGTTCGCTGTCTGGCGTCCCAGTGCGTGGTCTTCGTATGTACAATGTCCAGCTGCACGTACTAATGTCGACTCGTCTAGGACGTTTGCGCTGGATACTGCCACTTGTGCTCGTAGGCAAGGACCACGCTTTCCGAGCGGCAATTGACCTAGTACAGACAGTAACACTTCAGATAGTTTTCAGTATCCGCACAGTTAGGATAACTCGGTCGTGTGTAAATGCCTACAGGGCTTATTAGCAGGGTGTATTTGTCCTAATGGGGGGCCCCTGTGTCAGGTATAAGCAAATATCTTAGCGCGAATTTGATACTCATCAGACTATCCGTGTAGATTGCGTCAGAGACCGTAGGAACGAACGCTCAACTAGCGATCGCAACTTGATGCCGGCCCGACTGGGCAGCCCCCCCCCGGGAATCTATTCCCCCCCCCGACGCCCCTACCAATTCTCCTCACACCTTGTTCCCTCCTATCGCCCAAGCCCACTCTGCAGAATCCTCAGCCCTAACTCTTTCGCGCGCCCCCATTCGGTCCCCCCCGGCCCCACCGCATCTATCGAGCCTGTGGCAGCCATATACATGTGCTATGGCCTCACATGTGCGTGGACAAACTGTCAGCAGTCTACGTCTTCCTCTACTGATGTAGAGAGGACGGGGGGCGGTGTCGATTATTACGGAGCGCTTGGTGCAGCGCTTTTATTCGATCCACATTATGCGATGGAACATAAGAGACATCCATCCGTCTGGCTCTGTGCAGATGCTAGATCGAGGCAGATCGAACATGTCAGGCTGGAGATGTCTACTGCCTCCCGCTTGACCATCCTACTCATCTCCATATGAGGATGTGTGGAAGCAACCAGTCTGTTATTACATAACGCTATTCAGAATCCGACGCTATGAGAGAAGAACTGCGTACACGGCTAGTGGAGTCTAGGCCTCGACACAGCGCCCTGTCCGCACTGGAGTGAATAACGGCCCCATTAGATTAGCGCCTGTCTAGTGTGACTTCAAGCCATCGTTCTCTACAGCCAATCAAAGAGCTCCCGTGACACACACCCAGTCTCCTCTTTCCCATCCATGCTTAAGAAGAGAAGAAATAAGCACTCACCCATACAACTATGATCGCTGCCACCTTTCACCATGTTTCACCTTGGATTCGGCGCCTGCAATGGACTAGAGTGTATACCGGGTGTATGCAGTCGTTATTGTCGTGCCGACACCAATCCCCTCCGCACGCTCTCCCTCCCCGCACCTCGATGCACTATGCGTTGCACGCGCGCCAGTTTTCGCCTTATTATAGCGTCCTAAGATGAAGTAAAATTTTACTCTGTGCGTCTCAGTACTCGACCAGTTAGCGTATCCTGTCTATCCGATCAGTACTTTAGCTCTGTGTCCCACAGTACTCAGCATGGACTTCGCGATAAACTGCAGCAAGTCACGAGACTCTACTGTATAGCTTGTCTTATACTATGTGTCACGAATGGCGCATTTCATCTCGTTCGGCACGTCTTCCATAAAAGAAGCCAGCACTTTGTGTAGCGCAGGCGCCCAACATATACATAGTATGGTTGATTCGTGTGCCAGCCATCTCTTATGTAGGCTCAGATAGAGACAGCGTGTGCATGCCTGTTCAGAGCTATAGCAGATGCCACTCAAGCCAGCAGGCGCGAGCTTCGCACGATCACTCCGCTCGCGCAGGATTCTTGGATAGAGCAGTATCACAGCCGCCTCCCGTGCCGCCTCCCCACAGCCGCTAACCGTCAGCCCCGAACTCATCAGTAGTAGCTAGAACTGGCACAATGCTTGAAAAAGTGTGTTGACTGGCTCTGCGATTTTTTCTGTCGCCTGACTTTTTCCGTGCAGTTGTGATTTTCATAATTCATGTTGCTTACGTTACAATATTATTCGACTACGACCACATGATAGATAGCACAAGTGTAGGTGAGTGTCTCTCTGTATTGCTGTTCTGTATAGTTCGTCGAACTTTAGATGCTCGTCTCCTCCTGGCTAACTGCTAGGGTAAGAGAAGATGGGTCTCTGCCCAGCTCCTTCAGAGTTACCATCCCGGGCCCATGTGTGCTGCTTCTCAGGCACGCAATGCTCTCAGGTTGCACGGCCTGTCCAGCGTTGTACGTCCGGCTTTGCAGTTAGTGCCATTACCTCTTTCCATTTTAGTCCGATGGATGGAAGTAGCAACAGTGACCTCTCGAGGAGCATGTTTCCAAGTCCCTTGGCGAATATTTTTCGTTCTTTTCTTTTATAACCTCAACACGAGCCTTTAATACTGCATTCTCCACAACTTTATCCCTGCACCTGCTTCTGAGTAGTGTTCCTTGGCTTCAATGATAGCTGGAGAAGTTTGTTCACTAAAAGGTTTCGTTCTAACAACCCTATGAGGGCTACAACAGATACAGCTGTACTTTATACAGAGATGATAGTTAGCTCACAGGTGGGCTCCTACTTTACTAATTAGGTCGACTTCTGGAGGAATAATGCGTTCCACTAGATGTTCAGTTATGCCGTATCACAACAGTAATAGCCGCGGGCGGAATGCAAAAAAATAACAAACAACTATAAAAAAAACAAGAGAGTTTACTCCACAAAAACAGAGACTCATATTACCTTCTACTTAACAATTATGTGCCCACTTTAGTGATGGTCCTATCACATAACTAATCCCATATAAACACATTTCCGGTTTTTGGCCGGGGGGGGGACCTGTAACATGCACATAATAATGTGAAAACATTGGCAAGCGGTAGGTGTGAATACTTTTTCTCTAAGGACCAGTAGCTAGCATTCGTTCTCGAGTGTTACAGCCCGGCCCCCCCCAAGTCTGCAACAATGTTTCCCCAGAAGAGATGTAACACAAGACGGGCCTCAGAGTGCATAAGTGCAGCAAAATTAGATCCTATTATTTATGTTTGCAAAAAAATTAAATACTGAAAAATGCCCAAACTTGGCCACTTCCCCTCTACTCGAAAAGCACGGCTCAGTGTAGCAGTTCACGGTAGATTAGAATTCCTCGCCGGTAGACAGCTCACATGGCAACGCAAAGAGTCACAGTCACCCACATGCGTGCCCAGATGAGGACCGTGATCTGTACAGCATATGCAATCGGAAGCTATGGTAGGACGACCTGTCTGAGTGTCGCCATCTATTCCCTTGGACCATCGCCATGTACCGCCCCAGGATTACCATCCAACAGCCACCAGAGCCTCTCTAGAATATGCGCCCTCTTTCTATCTCTATACACTGTCATGCGCCATATTGACTCTTATTATTCTATAAACTCACCATTATCTATATTTCTGCACTAAGCAATGCCCGCCCTCTTGCTGATATTTCTTTGCTACCCCCCCCCCCCCCCCCCCCCCCCCCCCCCCCCCCCCCCCCCCCTATCCGATAACGCAGATAATCCTATCTGCTGAATCTGAAATCCTGCACTAAAGCTTTTGTCTGCAGTTAGCCTGAACTGAACACCCCCCCCCCCCCTCCTTAATGTAGTTTTTAGTACGTGCGAGGTGCATCGACTCACTTTTCAGCTTGTACCTTCACGATTCAGAGTGTGGTACCTCGGACCTATAGCCTTTTTCGTCACTCTAACCGACCTTCATTTGCAAAATTTGCATGTTTATTCAGCCGATTTTTCCATTCTTAATAGTCAATTGTTATCCACCTATCGCCATCCTTAGAATAGCACGCAAATCAGGAAAAAAAAAAAAAAAGCTTTAAGGCTCCACTAGAGGTGTCCCTGGTTGAAGTTCATAGTCACAAACAATAAAGTAGTTTTCCATATGCATCATCAGCTCTATTTCATGGACCCTCACTGCACGTAGGTTCCTGAGCGCTCAGCTTATTTCATGCGACTGAGGGCCCCTGATTGTGAAACAGATGTTACTAGTGGGATTAGTGAATGACATAACGGGCCCAGCAAAACGTCTGACCTGTAAGTAGAAATCCGACAGTAGCGCAACGATGTGTGTTATTGCAAGTCCATGTCGATGTCCTTTAACGGACATCGTGTACGTTCAATGTAGGACTGCCACACTGTACAATATGTATGAGCAACGCGATGGATCAGGGCAGACTGTCGCAAAACACGCCTCCCTTCATCCAGGAGGAAGCATCTAATATTTAGAAAAAGACAAATGGAAATTCATTGCAAACATTCAAGGTGGATAAATAATGTGTGACGACTTCACAAAGGGAAAGCACACTATTCATCTACCAAATTTTACCATCTTACTTAGGGCGGTATAGTCGTTCTGCTATCGTCTGCCGGGGGCGCCAGGGGCGGTATGGAGCACCACGTCTGATCGCACTTATCTGCGTGATCAGCTAGCCAAGGAGCTAGAAGAACTTGTCATACATTAGAGAAATAAAGCATCATGATAGCTTCGCAATGGAGTGAGGAGGGAGAGAGCTCCCATCATGGCGGAATACTCCTTGTTCCCTCCATGGCACATATGTCAGTTTCACCATACTAGCCGTAGCTTCACTTGATATCGCGATTAGATGACTTCGCATGGTAAATCTTGTCAATGAGTTGTCGTCCTGAGTAAAGGGTGCTGCATGGCTAAGTAAATCAGAGACAAACAAATTCAAGATACGAGACGTACTATGTAGCCTGCTGACTTTACATCGGTTGTTTTTATATGCGCCAGGGGTGGAGAATCGCTTCGATGCCTACAAAACAACACGTGATAACAGAAACTGCATTACTTAGCTACTTTTTGTTGCTTAATGAGCATGAGGGACTGGTAGTGGAGGAGGGTGCTGGTCTCGCTCATTAACGATGAGCCGCCAAATGCTTGAGGATCATACTACATTCCCATGTACATCTGAATAGTCCACTGATCATGGGTCTCTCCCCACATGTTATACTCGTAATGTCACGAGTTGTAGCAAGTGACTCTCATATCGCGTGATTCGTTGTAGTTCCGCACACAGGGGCATGCAAGCGATCCGTAGTTTCGTGAGTGATCCCCCGACTTCTTTATAGCACGAAATATCAGAATTTGCAAGAAAAGGATAGGCTATAGATGTAGTATGTCGATTCTCTCTATGCTAGGACTGCCATGACTGTAGCGTCGAGAATTGTGAAACCATGGCCACACACTGCAGGACTGTTGATGTAGCGTTTCTGCGACAGCCGCCCCCATCGCACGCGCGTCCCAGAAGTTGGCCAGACTGAGGTATGAGACCGAGAGGATGCATGAGAGATGGAGTTTGCAGACCAAACTGCAAAGCATCGGTTAACTAACATAGCATATTAACTGTGTATAGCTCGCACCAATATTCTCAAGTCTGCAAGGCATCCATTCAGGACAAAAATCATCAATGCGCGCGTTTACTACGGTGTGACTGTCTTTGCTGCACACTGGCATTGGACCGCGAGAGCGTGGAGCGAGAGATCGCTTGGGTTACATGTATAGACCAGTGGCTGCTGAGAAAAGGGGAAGTAGAAACACGGAGTGGTACATTTAGCGGTAACATGCCTCTGTTCTTGGCAGCTCTTGTGACACGGAATAGCCACACTTTAGCATAAGGCAGCCTTGCGCCAGCTTCCTACCTCTCCTAGGTAAACCCTCGACTTATATTCTTGAATTTTAAGCCTCGATCCTTGCCCTGCCGGCCTCTCTCCGCACGTTCTTCAACTGAGTACTCCACAGTGCCATACATGGGTGAGACATCGTAAGCATCACCGTCAAAGACATATCAAGACACTATGTGTTACTCTCTCAAACCTGACAGAGTCCGTATGACGCCATGAGGCATCCTCTCCGAAGATACTTCAACATACCATGGGTCGTGTTGCCTCTGCCCAGTACCGCGTATGCTGCTCCTGAAAGACTCCTGGGAAAATGCGATAGATTTCCGGTAGAAGTGAATCTCGCGATTTATTTTTACTCAGTCTGGAGCTACGTGCTTTCAGGACAGACTTCCTTAGGAGCAGCGCATACTTTAGTTTGCGAGCAGCGACCTTATGTCTCTATAAGAGCAGGGGTACTAATCGAACCTGTAAGCAGAGCCTGGTATCGACCACAAGCCTTGTTCCTTTCGACTGACAGTGGTAGTATCCTTAAGCGCATGATTAGCTGCTTCACTGGCAATGAGTTACAACAGACAAAGAAG
This sequence comes from Lithobates sylvaticus, assembly GCA_028564925.1. NCBI lineage: Eukaryota > Metazoa > Chordata > Amphibia > Anura > Ranidae > Lithobates > Lithobates sylvaticus. The sequence goes on from CM053033.1 coordinate 177,171,217, forward strand.
AAACTTCCCTCCCTCCCACCCAGCTTTTTTTGTGGAGCCAGGTGGTTGGGATCTTTTGGAAGCGGTTTAAATTATCAGTAATATCACATACTAGGGACCCATCTAAGGTATGGTGTCCTATGGAGAAGTTTTTAGTTAACGGGTGGTTAAGTAAAGCCCCGGAGTCGCGATACCCGCAAAGAAGATGGAGGCTCCGTGCACCAGGGCACAGCGCAGGCTCCTGTGTCGGGTAAGTGACACATAATGGGCTACTATACAGTGCATACTAGCCCATTATGCTTTACATTTGCAGGGAAACAAAGAGGAAGTAAACCCATCAGGATAAAACTATAAGTAAAACTTTTTTTTTTTTTTTTTTTTTTTTTTAGATGGAGTAAGCCCTGTCAGATTTTTTTTTATTTTTTTTTCACCATCTGTGTCATTGTGGAGATGTCCCTTCACTTCCTGTCCCATAGCCAAACAAGTGAGAGGAAATCCCTACAAATTAAGAGAATTTCTTGGGGACTCCCAGGTCACTAGAACTAGTGTCCCCATTGAAAGATTTGGGATTTTCTTTTACTTTCACTTTCAATGACAATGAATTTCCCTAAAGGAGGCAGACAGCAATAAAAACCTGACAGCTGTTTTAATCAATCTCCCCTCTATCCAAAAGTGAAAAAAAAAGTTCTGCCTTTTAGTTATACTTTAATTAAAGTGATTGTAAAGGTTTTTTTTTTTTTTTCCTTTAAAATAACAAATGTGTTATACTTGCCTCCTCTGTGCAAGGGTTTTGCACAGAGCAACCCCGATCCTCCGTTTCTCTTGTCCCCCAGCGGCGCTCCTGGCTCCTTCTCCTCCTCAAGTGCCCCCACAGAAAGCCTCATTCCATGGGGGCGCTCGGGCGGACGCGCTCCCGAGTCTTGCTGCTGCATCCATTGACACAGACAGCAAGACTCAGCCCGCCAACCGCTCTTGTGTCACTGGATTTGAATGACGGCAGCGGAAGCCAATGGCCCCTGCTGCTATCAATCTATCCAATGTGGACCCAAGACAACAGCTGGAGCTGCTGGGCTCGTGCTAGTCGCTGGAACAATCGGGTTCAGGTAAGAAAAAGGGGGGCTCTGGGGGGGCAGCTGCACCACAGAACTGTGAGACTTTACAACTGCTTTAATTATATGCCAACAAGTTATATATTGAGGAATACATATGCATTGCATATAATTTTTTACTATATTTTCCCACATGCATTTGTTTTTTGGGTTAGGGGATTTATTTCTTTTGGAGTGACAAAACTGTTTTATACTTTGATAAATGTTGGCTGGTGCAGCAATATTTTGGTATTCTATTTGGTACAGAAATAAAAAGGTGAAGGGAATTTTTCCTCACTCTAATTATAGCTAAAAGGATCTAAACTGACCAAAGAAATCAAATACCTGTGGCCATTTTCGAAAAAACAAAAAATCAAAGCCAAGAGATCTTAAAGCGGAACTTCAGTCATTTTTTTTCATCTTTCCATCTATTAAATCTTTTGCCCTTGCTGTTTTAACTTTGGATAGTAAAACATTTTTGTGTGTGTGTGTCTGTGTAAATACAGGAAGTGAACAGGCAGCAGCCTCAGCTGCCCACACTTAAAATGGTTGCAGCCAGACTCGTTGGTGGTAGATTTGTGCAGCATGTTTGGCAAATACCGAATCACAGTATATATAAAATAATATGCAAAATGGTTGGAGGGACACTTCAGAATGGCAAAGATGTTTTTATTACAAATTATGTGAGCAGACTGCAGTTGCTCTTTAAAGATCAGCCAACAGTTTGCGAGTACATGGCACTACACAAGTGTTTTGATGGGTTCTGCAATACAAATGTGAAATCAGCTTGCTTTAGTGCCAACAGATAAAAGCAAACCTTTCCTTTGCCCATCCAAATAACAAGTTGGCTGCAAAGCAGGTACCTAAGGTAGCTCTACATACCTTTTTCTTTGCTCCCTCACCATCCTGATCTACTGCTAGAGCTTCAGGAAGAACCATGTATTTCTTGATAAACATGTGGCACTCCCCTGCCTTACACAATTTAGATTTGGTGCCCAAGGCTCCATGCACACTGGAGCTCATAAACGGAAGTTTTTTGGAGTTTAGGCGTTTTTTTTAACAGCCCATAAACTCCACCCTATGTTATCCTATGTGTCCATGCACACATGGACATTTTTTTAGCTTTTATCAGCAGTGGAATTTATGGCCTGTTAGAAGTGACGTTTTTCTGACCACAAAAAAGCTCAAAACCGCTAAACGCACGTTAATTAGCGTTCTGTGTTCTATTTTTTCAATGTATTGTGGGAGTTTGGGAATGCATTGTGGGATTTTTGGAGTGTCCTCTGTGTATTTTTATTAAAAACGCCCAAAAAAGCTAACGCTAAAAAACGCTCAAACGCTATTACAAAACGCTGTTAAAAGCACGTTTTTCAACCAGCATTTTCTGCCAGCAATCTGGCGTCCAGAAAAAGCTTTTTTGAGCTCCAGTGTGCATGGATCCTAAGTAGTCAGTCGTTGGGGTCAAGTACGGTCTTTTGAAGCCACTGAGGAGCTTGGTTTAGTCATGTGTACATTTTAGACATGTGCGATTTAGTTTCGTACGAATTTCCATAAATTCGTACATTCGGGAGGATCCGAAATACGAATTGCTATGCTTCCAAATTTTGGACGAAATAGGAAATTTAGTTTATGAATTTCTGATCCAAATTCCGCTTACAACGGAAACGTGACTGGTGTTTTGTTGACCAATCAGAGGTTTTCTTCTGCTGAGTGAGGGATGGGAAAATTACCTTTTTAATATGGGAGTGGTAGACTGATACTGGTAGTCGATGGGAGATTCAGAATCGGACAAAATAAGAATGTTCGTTTAATTATGATTATTCGTTATGATGAAGTTAAAAACCCAGGAAGTCAGCAAAGCACAGAGATGGTGGGAGCCTCTCATAATGAGCACAGCACAGGGATGGTGGGAGCCCCTCATAAAAAAATTCATCATAACGAACGTTCGTAATTGTTACCAAAAGTTAATGAAAATTCGTATCTCATACGAATCCAAATTGAATTTCAGATACGAATTAACGGCTAATACGAAACGGAACGAAAGGAAGAAATTTATTGACGGCGCACATGTCTAGTACATTTTGGCCTTCAGGGATGTAAAACTTGCACAGAAATGTTGGATGGGTGGGGAGGGTCATAATTGGCATGTTTCCAAAGTTCTTATGAGATCTGATATGACTTGCGTAGTCATTGTTGAAATCAAATCTTTGAAAACTACGAACATCTTGCTCATTCCGTTAAGCCTGGTACAGATTTTTTGTGAATATCAGCTTTTTTTAAAATTAAATACAAGCCATGTATACAATAATGTACATAAGTGAGGAGAAGGGCTCATAAATGGCCAGCTGAATCCACAGTTGGCACAGATACCTATTTTGGGCAGAGTGGACAAGAGCTATCTTTGCACACTAGTTGCTCAAGTACATAGTGCCTTTTGGCCGGGGTAGGCAACCTGGGGCCCTCCAGCTGTTGCAGAACCCATAATGAGCCCCATCATGCCTCTGGGAGTAGTTGTAACTGTCAGCCTTTCAATGCCTCATTGGAAATGTAGTTCCACAACAGCTGGAGGGCCCAGGTTGCCTACCCCTGCTTTTAGGCCATACTCCCTCCCCCCTTACCACCACCGCCTCCTATAGTGGCACATTTCAGAGCTTTGTACCTTGTTGAGTGACAGTGTCTGTAATTTCCCTTAGGTTACAGAAGCTTTCTGTGTCTGTGATGTTATGCCTTTTATTGTATTAGATGAAAGAATCTTCTCCGCTCCCGAAATAACTGTGTCTGACATGATCAGAACATTTCCATGGACCATTCTGAGGTGATGTTGTAATGATCCGCAAGGAATGTTCACTCTGTGATTTGTCAATAAAAAACACTTATCCAATAAGCTCACGTGTAGCTTTGTTGTAATGTTATGAGATCTTTATGTCTCTGACCAGTAGAAGAATTTTTGGGGATATTTTTTTTTTCTTTTGCTAATAACAAAGCCTCTGTGGATTGCTCAATTTGTTACCACAGAATGACAAAAACATCATCATCAGCCCTGTTCAGTACCACTATGGCTTCTAATGATGGCAGTAGCTTGGTTTTATTTTCCATATGGATAACTAGGAGCAGAAAGCCTTTAAAATGTATGATTTTTTTTTATAATATTTATGCTAAAACCGCAAAGCACAAGTACCCAAGCTAGAAAGATTTTTTTATTTTTTTTTGCAGTTTTTGTACAAACGTGCAATGGAGGTACAGTTACTGACCATGTTAATTTGGCCATACATGATTATTATTTTTATTTTTTTTGTCAGTTAGTGGGCTGAATGAAAAAACTGAACCAATTTCCCCATCCACATATTGACGGTGGATAGGGGAATCTTCCTCACTGCGCTATTGTAATCTAACAGCCCACAGTCTATATAAACACATCAGTGCTGCAGCTGCTCATTGAGTGGCTTTTATCCGACAGGACCGTTGAACAGAAGTGTATCAGTAGGTTGACTTCTGCTCAACCAAAATGGCCACACATGGATCAAAATTCGTCCCGTCCCTGCTGAACAGGCTGAATTTTGCTCCATGTATGGCCAGCTTTACACATGTCAACTGACACATCAAGTTGGTTTCTCCACTTTGATCTCAGGTTTAGTAATGCAGATGCGGACTATAAGACCACGGACTTGTATGTAGAGCGCTGGGTATCATGGGAGCTGTGGTCTGAGGTAGCGGCCATATAATGGTGCAATGGAACCTTTGCACTAAAGGTCCCGGTTTTTCCCAGACATTCCCCTACCCCCCTCCTTTTTCCTATGATTAAGTCAGTCGTGTGACAAAACACGTCAGGAGGCGGGGCTGTGTGACAACAGGATGCCCAGAGGCTCAATTTTGGCCGTTTTTGAACATCGCTTGGAGGTTCACGCTTAAGGGAGCCATGGTTGTATACTAGCTATGACTCTATGCCAATCATCTGGTGCACTGGATAGTACAAGTGCACGCTATTTGAGTATTTTAACATTTTTATTAAATTGGAAAGTTCTTTTTGATACTGCACCATGAGTTCTCTTTCTATTTTTTCCCTATATTGAATTAGCGAGGTGAGCTTTCATAATTGTAGTGAATACATATTTTAATTATCCTGAGGATATCGGTGGATCACATTACCCAGTGTGCTGGGACAGGTATGTTTTGGACCTTACCTTGTGTAGGTCTAAATTTGAAGTAAGGGGCCACTTTGTAAGGTGGAGGTGCACTGTGGTGGATGATAGTTAGTTATTTTCTCGAGCATGAGTTGAGGCACAGCTGGTTTTGGATGACCTTGTATATTGAAGCACAAGGACATGCAAGAGACTTTATTATATCATAATTGGTCACGTGTACATGAAGTAACCATTTGTATTTGTGTTTTGTATGTAATCATTTATTTACACTGATGCAGATAAGTATTATTAGTCATATGTAATACCGTATATACTCGAGTATAAGGCGAGTTTTTCAGCACATTTTTTTGTGCTGAAAGTGCCCCCCTCGGCTTATACTCGAGTCAAGCATTTTTTCTGCAGCAGAAAATGACATTTTCCAACCCAAATTTGAGGCCCCATATCTTGGTGTCAATTGGTGCTAGGAACCCCCTGGTATGCTGACCTAGTGGAATTGGCACTAGACCATATTCAAATTTGGAGTTCCTAGCACAAAGTGGCCCGAGATACAGGGCCCCAAAGTCGGTCAACTGTGTCCATCTGCAGCAATGTCATTTCGGGACCCTTTGGGTCCAGAGACCCCAATTTTGTCTGCAGCTAGGGGGCATCTAGGAACCCTTAACTACCAAGTTTGAAGTTTGGGGACCTATGGCTGCAAATTGGCACAGTGATGCATGCAAATGGGCACAGTGAGGCTGCAAATGGGCATTGTTGACCCTCTCTTACACTGCGCATTTCTCACCCTGAGCTTCTACTCGAGTCAATAAGTTTCCCAGTTTATTGTGGTAAAATTAGGTGCCTCGGCTTATATTCGGGTCGGCTTATACCCAAGTCTATATGGTAATATATATGTGGCTGTGCTGCACTCTGTTGATAAAAAGATCCCAATAGACTTTGCGCAGAAGGAAGAGAGGGTGGTCTTATCAAGCTGCGTGAGAAAGCTCACAGTCCTGGCACTGCTAAAGTTGATCCAGGCAGACTGTTTGGTGTACTCCTGTTTCTGCAGAAGGCCAGTCCAGTGAGACTGGAGCCTGAGACTGGGAACAGAAACGTCAGGGGCAGTCCTCCACCACCCACATTGCTGCTCTTTTCCACTGCTGCTGCAGGGAGACCGAAGCATTTGCCCTCTCTCTGTTCTATATCATGAAACAATGGAGGCTTCGAAAGGAGACCAAGGGGGCCCCCTTTCCACCGCGAGCAACTACAGCAACCTCCCGAGAACCACTGAGAGAACTGTCTACCTAGTTTTGTCACTGTTAGCAGAACTGATTTACTGACAGCAGGGTTTCTATACTGCACCTTTACCAGATCTGTACTACAGTTAACAACTTTTGTGCCACGGTCAGACTGAATTGTCACTATCTCTGGCCCGCATCTACGTTATTCCATGCCAAGCTGAGATGAAACAACTCCACAATTTTACTGCATGCAGCATTAATAAGATCATTATAAAGTACACCAATGCTCTTTAGAGGACCCCAATGATAGCCGGAAGAACAACTTAAAGGACTGCCCCTTCCTTTCTGAAAACTTCCTTTGTTCCCCTTTACCATTGCAATATGGACAGCACACACCGAGTCAGCCTAGGCAGTATAGTTTTGCGTTTCATAAATCAAGTGGATTCCAATGGGGGGGGGGGGGGAGTTTGAAGCGGGTGATTAGAGGCAGAGGCTCGAATAGGCTTCAAAAAAGTGTGGTCCTAGCCCACCCAGTTGTTACAATAGTGAATGAATATTCGCTATTGTAATACTGAATCTACTCCCCAGCTAATCAGGAAGTGGTTCATGAGACCTGTCACCTGACTGGCTGAAAGAAGATTGAATTGGTTGGCAGTAGATGCACGGAGAAGAGAAAGAGGAGGAAGATGCATGCACGCAGGGGAACCAAGCAGCAAGCAAGCAGCCCAGAGAGAAGCGGCCACCTGCGAGATGGGATAAGTGCCAGGATACAGGTCCCACCCCTATGTGTTAATGATCATGCTCTTGGGACTGCTTGCTACAAGGTAAGGCATGCTAGGTAGAGGAGGGTTTATCCTGAGCTTTAAATGTTTTGTTTGACCGTGTCCATCCTTCTGTAGGCAGGAGTATAACCAAAGAAAAGGTTTTTATAGTGAGGGGTGGATAAGTGAAAACAATAAATAAATTTGAGTTCTATTTTAAAGTGGATGTAAACCCTCTCCTATACCCAGTAAAGTGAGCAGCCTCAGATGATACACAGAAATGAAACAAAACTCCCTACATGAGTTGTACTTGTATATCCTGCCGTCTTTGCCTTGATTCCTTATTCAGAAGTGGGTGTGGAGTCTGGGCATACACTGTGTGAGAGCTGATTGGAGGAAATGCACACACCCTCACTCCACATAGGCAGAGGAACGAAGGAACATGCAGAGCTGTAGTCTGAATAGACCAGCTCTCTGCTAATCTACATCCAAGCTCCCTCCCCGACACAAATTTTCAGTTGCTGTTATCTCGTGTGCCAGAGAACTTGTCAGAAGTGACTATGCTGATAACAGAGGAACAAAGTAGCAGAAAGACATGGCACTTAAAGCTTTAGAGAGAGAGAAGTAAACACTATATAGATATATGTGCCAATGTCAAATTTTGTGAATGGGGTTTACAACCATTTTAAGGCATGGGGATCTTGCTGTTGGAGTATTTAAGACGTATATGAAGCCTTGTAACTGCTGTTTACCCCCGTATTTACAGTATAATGTATCAAAAATTTCAAGAAAAAACATTTATTTATTATGAGGAAAAGAAGCGAGGGCAGACTTATTATTCGTTTTTTCTTGGATGACTCTTGGACAAATAGCACCCATAACATATCTGTTGGGGAAATAGAAGAATGTGCACCTTTTTTATTCAGTAACTAGCAGAAACTCCTTTTACTGGCAGTAATCTCAACTGTGGTCCATTCCTTTTAAAAAAAAAAAATCTGTTTCAGTTTTAAATTTTTTTTGGGATGTGTGATTTGAATGGCCTGCTTCATACTACGACATTTTAGTGAGATTGAGGTCAGGACTCTGACTTGGCCATTCTTGAATACACATTTTCTTCTCTGTGAGCCACTCTATTGTTGATGTACTACTGTATTATGAATCAATGTCTTATTGTATGACCCAACTTCTTTTGAGTTGTAGCTCAGACAAATGCACTGACATTCTACAATAGAATTTCCTTATATATATTTTTTTTTTATATATGTTCATTGGACCCTTGATGATTGCAAACCCTGAGGCAGCAAAGCAGTCCCACATCATTATACATTCTCCTCAATGCTTCACCGCTGGGATGAGTTTTTTTGTGCTGGTATGCAGCATTTTGCTTTTTCAGAACATTGCACAGTACTTTTACCAAAATGCTTTTGCCTCATCCTTTCACGTTATTTTGGCAGTAGAAGGAAAAGCTAAGGTAGCCTTTAGCTGATATGAGACCGGTAGTAATATTTTTGCACAGCCGTGTTTTTTTTTCTTTTAATAGACTCCTGGACACACAATGCAGCAATTGCAAGAGATATGTTGATCCTTAGCTGTCATCCATTTGAGGATTGCACAAAAATGTCGTTTGTAGTTTGCCTGTTTTTATTGCTTTTTGTAGCATATTTTACAGTCTGTATAAGGGCTCATTCAAACTGCACAGTTTGAATGCTGATTTGTGGTGTAAACTTGCACTGCAGTACATTGTCAGACATTTAATTCTATGCACTGCAGAGTATTGGGATATGTGTTACAGCTTGTCCAAACACGCTGCACACAATTGCAACATATATTTTTTTTTTCAGTGCACACCAACGTAGTATGTTGGTGTGAACTGAAGCAATTGAACATAAATAAGGCAGATTGTTTTGTAATTGCTTTGAGATTGCGTTGGGCAGCACGGATCAGTGCAGCCCAACACTGCCGCTGTCAATGAGCCCCAACGATGGACTCATGAAAGTCTTTGGCAACCCTCTAAAACTTCCATTGCCAATTGGGTCCGTCAATTGGTGATTCAGGCCTATGGTCTGAAACGTAAAGCTCCTCTCTTTAGGGTGAGAGCTCATTCTACCAGCGGTGTTGGAACCTTCTGGGCTTTTCGCCATCAGGCATCTGTGGTTCAGATTTGTAAGGCTGCCACCTTGTCTTTAGTGCATGCGTTCACAAAATATTATCAAGTGGATGTTCGAGCAACTGAGGATTCGGCTTTCAGCTGCAGTGTACTGCGGGCTGTCATGTAAGTTCTAATGGCTATTGTTTGGCAGGTTGTCTCCCTCCCCTCAAGGCTATTGCTCTGGGATGTCCCAGTAGGTAATGAATATTAGCCTGACTCTGTGTCCCATGATATGAAAAGGA
>CM053033.1:177183294-177278294 GCA_028564925.1 Lithobates sylvaticus
ACGTCGCTCAGTCATCTGGGACCCGTGACAGGTCCCAGATGACTGTGCAGCGCCGAGGGGAAGTGATGTCAGTGCCCGGGCACTGAAGGTGGCAGACTACGAAGGACCAGGCATTTAGAGGTGAGTAAAAAATTGTTTTTTTTTCCAATTATTTATTTTTAATGATTTTTAAGCAATTTTTTTTTTTTTTTTTTTTGGTGGCAACACCACTTTAAAATAGCTGAAGGTTTAATACTACTTTAACGCAATGCGAATACCACTGGCTTTGTAAAGGGCTACAGTGCAATTGCCCTTACAATGCAATAGCTTCAGGTTCTGTGCTGAGTTTGCAGGCTAAAACTTAGAAATTATTCTAGTATGCTCTGAATTCATTGAAGGATAGAGCAGAGTCATGGAAGGATTATATCAACCAACTGTTAATGCTGTTCACAGTACACACTGGCTGGATAAAATGTATGAGGCTTAGCAAGTGAAAGATGGAATTTTGTATCGGTGGAATAAAATATTAATGCATGGATGTGGAGCAGAAGTGAGAGACAGATGGAAGGTATTGCAAAAAGTATGAGTATAGCTTCAATAACTGTGTGTGTTTGGGAAAGGGGGGCTGTTACATTTTTGGCACCTTCATCGCCGCTTCCTGCAAGAAGTTAGTAAGAATTATTTTAGTGGTTACGCCAGAGGTTGTGTTCGCTAGTTGTTTGGGTCTTGGGGTGTTCTACAGTATGCTAAGGGCTCATTTTAGAGGTTAAGTTATTTATTATTAATAAAATATAAAATAAAAAAACCCTAGTGTTTTTATAAAGTGCTATAATACAAATCAGCTGCTACCATAATTTTTTTGGTGCCTGCCCAAACTATTAAGTGTTCTCTATGTTGAGGCGCTAGCTCAAATGAAAATATAAATACAGTAAAACCTTGAAATGTTAGCATAATTCGTTCCGGAAACATGCTTGTAATCCAAAGCCCTTGTATATCAAAGCAAATTTCCCCATAAGAAATAATCGAAACTCAGATGATTCGTTCCACAACCATTTGTTCATAAGTCCTTCAGTCTATAGTCCATATAAAAAGATTATAGCAAAGTTTGTGTAACCATAAAATGTCCATCCACAAATGGAAGCCTCCACAAGGGGATAAGAAGCAAAATCCAGGAGGAGCTACAGAGTATAAGAGAGAAGAGAGGCGCCTCTAAGTGTAGCAATATGGTTACATTTAATGAAGGTACAACATTTAGCAACTGATGATTAAACTGATCATTAAAGCAGGCACATCTAGGTATGCAGGAATATAGGGTAGAGCTGTCCACATAGACCGTCCTTCGCACCGCCGGCTCTCACCACTGTCAGTCTGCAATTATGACCGGGAAGACTACCCTACAATAGAGCGATCTGAAAGTGAGGCTTGAAGCGCTCGTGGAGCGCAGCATGGCAGGAATGACGTCGATGGCGGTGCGGAGGATGGTCTATGTCAGGGATATGCAATTCGTGGACCTCCAGCTGTTGCAGAACTACAAGGCGGTAGTTCTTCATTGAGGCATAGCAAGACTCTGACAGCCACAAGCATGACACTCAGAGGCATGATGGGACTTTTTGCAACAGCTAGAGGGCCGCTAATTGCATATCTCTGTGGACATCTTTACCCCCAGATGCCTGCATACTTAGATGTGCCTGTTTTAATCATCAACCATGTGAGTTGATAAATGTTATACCTTCATTAAATGTAACCATATTGCTACACTTAGAGACGCCTCTCTTCTCTTTTATACTCAGTTGTAACATGACGCTACTTGTATATCAAGACATCGCTTGTTTATCAAGTCAAATTTTATCAGAAAATGTTGCAAAACACTCTCAAACAATGTATTACTGTATATACAAATACAAATATCCATAAACAATACGTGTAATAATAAAAAATCTAATCTGTGCAATCAATAGATTTTCAAGTGAAACAATAGTCCTGAAAGCATTAAATGATTAAAAAAAAAACGATCTAGTCCATGTCTTCCTTTCACCACATGTGCATTAGTGATGCATGCTCTTCTCAATTAATCGTGCTCCAAACAAAGTGTTCCACCACCTAATGTAAGGGGGGCCACTCACCAGATGGCCCGGGCCACCAGGACCCTCACCGCTTATACAGTATGATAAATCCTAAACTTGGTTTATGCTTGGCAGACCCTTCCTTTCCTCTTAAATCCAATGTCACCATCAGGGAAGTCCCAGAATGAGAAAGCAACAACGCAACAATTGTGCAACACGTTTATTTAAAATTGATTATTATTAAATAACGCCTTTAGTACATTCACATTTCCTTGTGCCATGATGTAGCACCCACTTTGGAAAGGCTGGATAATTACAATCCTCGTCGCCGCTTGTCTCTGAGCGGCGTGCGTTCCACCTGAGCCGGACGTGACGTCAGTGAAAACTTGGTATGACTTCCTGATGATGTCTTTCCGGTGAAATACATTGAGTTTTCACTGTCCTGCTCAGGTGGAACTAACACATTTTATTATAATAATAATAAATTTTAAATAAAGGTATTGCACGATTGTTGCGTTGTTGCTTTCTCATTCTGGGACTTCCCTGATGGTGACATTGGATTTAGGAGAAAAGGAAGTGGATTCCAAGTATAAACCAAGTTTAGGTTTTATCATAGAAGCGGTGAGGGTCCTGGTGGCCAAAGGCTATCTGGTGAGTGGCCCCTCTTATATTAGGTGGTTTAACACTTTGATTGGAGCACTAATAATTGAGAAGAGGATGCATCAGAAAAATGCACAGGCCATGAAAGGAATAAATGTACTAGAAGATGTAGCTTTTTTTTAGTCATTTAATTTTTTCAGGACTGTTGTTTCACTTGAAAATCCTATTGATTGCACAGATTAGATTTTTTATTACACGTATTGTTTATGGATATTTTTCATTTGAGCTAGCGCCTCAACATAGAGAACACATTATTATTATTATTATTATTATTATTATTATTATACAGAATTTATATAACCCCAACAGTTTACCTTTATAAAAGGGAGACAGTACAGTTAATATACAAGAGGGTTAAGAGCCCTGCTCATAAGAGCTTACAATTTAAAAAGGTGGGGCAAGTACAAAAGGTTGTAACTGTGGGTGGTGGGAGGGGGGTGAGCTGAGCTGATGGGAGTGATAAAAGGTTAGTTGGAGGTGTGATAAGCTTCCCTGAAGAGATGAGTTTTCAGGGATGGACTAAAGGCAGCTAGAGTATGAGATAGCCAGACAGATTGAGGTAGAGAGTTCCAGAGGATGGGGGAGGCTCTGGAGAAGTCTTGGAGATGAGAATGGGAGGAGGAGACAAGGGAGTTTGTGAGCAGGTGGTCTTGAGAGGATGGCCTGGGTGATGATTGGAGACAAGATTGGTGATGTAGCACAGGGCAGAGTTGTGAATGGCTTTGCATGATGATGTTAGTATTTTGATATATCTATCTATCTAGCTCTGTTTTTTTATTCAGCTTTAGATTGAGTGGGCAAGGTTAGACCTTCTGTCAGATTTTGAATTGTGTCCCCATTGCATTAGATCCCCATCAGTAGGTAAATTACAATTTTCAAGTGTGGATGCAGATAACAGTTAAGACCTTGAAGAGGTTGTAAACTTTCCACACTGGTTTGGCTAGACCTCTACTTTAAAGCAGAACTTCACCTAAAAAAGGAAGTTCCACCTTTCCACTTCTCCAGCTAACACCCTACAATTTTCCTGCAAATGACTCAAGTTCCTCTTTACGTTTTGTAGGTGTTTAAGAAGATTGATTTTTTTTTTTTTTTTCTTCGGGGTGTGTTTTGGGTAGGACCTCGGTGTATGGGGCTAAGTCATGGTTGTGCTCTACAGCTGTCTTAAAGCCAAATTTAACTTTTCAGTTTAAACCATTTATTCCTGGTACAGCAAACGGAAGGCGTTTAATGTCTTTTAGGCAGCCCATAGATGATTTGATTTTTCCTTCCTTCCACCAGCAATCAGCCTGCCCACACATGGATTGAAATTCAGCTGGTCCAAGTAGGGTATGTAATGGCGGTGAAGAGACTGATGCAGCATCACTGGCAGATATAGCTTCCACAGTACAGCTATGTTGGGTGTGCAATTTGTTAAAATTACTGATGTGCTAACAGCAGGAGAATCCAATTACCGGTGTTCACAAACAACACATTTACATCCAGTATGTAACTAAAATCTTATTAAAACACTTGAAGACCAGGCATTTTCTGGCATTTTTTTTTTTTTAACTACAAAATTTTCTGGACTTTTTTTTTTTTAACTACAAGAACCCATGCTGATTACTATGTACTGTTGGTAAAAAATATATAATATATAAAAGTGTAAAACCGCTTGTATCTTCTACCCCCACTGCGCCAAGTGACATATATATTAGTGAAAACTAAATATACAAGTGAAAAAATAAATAAAGCTGCTACTTGAAATAAATGTAACAATGTATAATCTGCAATTAAACCTATAAATTAAATATAAATAGGAATAACTAGTACTACTAGTTCAATAAATCACAAAAAAAATTGTGACAAATAAGTATGAATCACCCAGTGACAAGTGACACAAAAACTGTCCTAAATTAGTAATATGAAAAAAAAAAAAAAAAGCAATCTTCATAAATTCTTGAATCTTCCACCACACCGCGTGCTTGTGACACCTCTCCTTCGTGAAGAGCACACTCATCGACTCACAATGCCTCCCACTCTCGTGTTCGGCTTCAGCGTATTTAACCCACACCTGGGGTCAACAACGACTATCCACTTGATCCACGTATTAACAAGGTGACTCCATATGTGAAAAAATAAAATAAGTGCTCCACATAGCGTGATAAAGTTTCAACCAGTTTAATGAATCACACCAACATTCCAATAGTTAAACTCACATTTCACATAGTAAACACAAGCCTTTAGTATAATACACAGCAAAAAACTTTAATGGTTCAGTGGTGTACTGCGGCCTCGGCGGACTAGGAGTATGCGCACAAACGTAGTTCCTCACCCACTCCTAGGTCTCTGCTCTCGGCGGCAGTGTAGCTTCTCAGTAGAGCGGCATCTCACGTCAGTACAATTGATTGTCCTGTAGCCACGCACCAGACATGTTTCGTCATTAAGACTTCCTCATGGGATTGGCTACACAACCCATCAGTCAGTTCTTTTATAGTAAGCCCTTCTAGTCACGTGATCGCACCATTCGCGCACGCACATCAGAGGATACCATTGGCGCACGCATATTGCGCAAAGATCAATGCGTTCACGCATGTGGTTATTTCACACACACGCTATACATAGCGCAAATCGCGCATGCCTCCTGCATCCAGGTCGCTTCGCGCACGTGCATGTCAGCCTAATGCAAACACATGCAGCATGTCAGACATAATCTGTCACACTCGGCGCATGTGCACCATACTACGTAACATCGCACACGCGCACACTCCGTGTCCCCACAGCTGCATTACTTCAGGCGGAAATCATCTTAATCACAACCAATAGATGGTGACTGGGCTGAACATTCTATATCATAATAGTGAGAGCTTAGTTCAACTTAACATGATGAATACCAAACGCCTTTACTGTTAAAGTGAAGGTGTGTACAATGTAAAAATATATAAAGATATATAAAAATATAAAAATTAAACGTTGAACACTATAGAGGAGACACAACATCTTAACAACTCACTAGTTAAGTGTAAATGGACATTACCATATACTATTGATACTAACCATATAAAAACATAAATTCATGGATGAGCTTCAAGTTTCTCAGAAACTTGAAGCTCATCCTTGAAGCTTCAATACTAGAGCAGGCGCACGTGCCCGCTGCACGTGGGGGAGCTGATGCGAACGTCGGCCATGCGCGATCGTGGGCACGAGAGACAGAACAGGGATTTGTGTGTGTAAATACACAATTCCCCGTTCTGTCAGGAGAGGAGAGACAGATCGTCTGTTCCTACTAGCTAGGAACAACAATCTGGCTTCTCCTCTAGTCAGTCACATCCTCCGCACAGTAAGAAACGCACATGAGGGAACACATTTAACCCCTTGATCGCCCCCTAGTGTTAACCCCTTCTCTACCAGTGACATTAAGTAATCAGTGCATTTTTTTTTAGCACTGATCGCTGTATAAATGTCACTGGTCCAAAAATGTGTCAAAAGTCTCCGTTCTGTGTGCCACAATGTCGCAGTCCCGATTAAAAATCGCTGATCGCCGCCATTACTAGTAAAAAAAAAAAGATAATAAAAATGCCATAAATCTATCCCCTATTTTGTAGACGCTATAACTTTTGCGAATCAATATACACTTATTGCGATTTTGGTAAAAAAAAAAAAAAAAAAATATATGTAGAAGAATATAAATAAATAAAAAAAAAAAAAAATGTCTTCATCAGTTTGGACTATATATAATTTTAGGCCTAAACTGATGACTGAAAATCGTTTCTTTTTTTTTTTTTTTTATTGGGATATTTATCCTAGCAAAAATTAAACAATATTGTTTTTTTTTTTTTCAAAATTGTCACTTCTTTTTTTTGTTTAACGCAAAAAAACAGAGGTGATCAAATATCACCAAAATAAAGCTCTATTTGTGGGAACAAAAGGATGTCAATTTTGTTTGGGTACCACGTCACGCGACCGTGCAATTGTCAGTTAAAGCGACGCAGTGCTGCATCGCAAAAAGTGGCCTGGTCATTTAAGGGGGCAAAACCTTCTGGGGCTGACTAAAGTGGTTAAAGGACATTTTTTCGTCCTTAATATGACATTGTACATTTTGGTTCAACCACCCAGGTTTAACCTTTTTGTTCTTTCCTACGATTTGTGCTAAATGTAATAATCCTGTGGTCGCTAGTTTCCAAGTTGTCCCGTATTTCCACAGCTGCAATCAGATCTGTATCAATTGTAATTAATAGCTCTAGCAATACATAATTTCTAGTCAGGAACTCCACTAATTGGGACATGAAGTTGTCCTGTAAAACCTTTAAGAAATGACAGGTCTTCAATGAGTGAGCTGTTCCTTCCACCCAGTCAATATCAGGATAGTTTTTTTTTTCTATTAATTTATCTTTATTAAGTTTTTCACATTTGACAAAAAAAAAGAACAAACAAAAAAACAATTACGCCTTCAATACATTTTACCTACATTTCCCAACTTCCATTCCTACAATACGCTCTGTAGGGAGGTTGTGGTAGCTAGTTTAAACAGCAGCCTCCCCACTCACTCCCCATCCAACGCTGCCTTTCATTCCTCCACCCTCTCGTCATTCCTCCTTCTGGCATTCCTACCCCATTCAAAGTTCGGCGCCCCACACCACATCGTATTTCAGTCCAGTTCGTTTAACTACATATAATTTTTCTCCAACCACCGTTTCCATATCCCCTGGAATTTGGTAAGGTTTCCCTGTTTAATGTATGTTGTTCTCTCCATAAGAATCACCCTCTCCATGCTCCGTTCCCATTCAGAAAAAGATGGTGGGTTTGAGGATTGCCATTTTTGTGCAATTAATTTTCTTGCCTGGAAAAGGCATCTAATAATGGCCAGATGGAGTTCGTTTGACCTATTTTCCCCCTACAATATCAGGATAGTTAATGTCCCCCATCACAACGACATTTCCCTGCTTCGCTGCCATTTTTAACTGTGAAAAACCTTCAGATTAGGGGGCCTATAAAATACCCCCACTATTGATTTCCCGCTTACTTCCACCCTTTTTTTTAAATGTCATCTTTATTTATTTTCAAAGATTATAAGACAAAACGGAGCCTATTGGGCATACCCAGGCTCACCAATATATATATAAAAACATAAGCAACCCAGGTACCTTTTCTAATGACATTGCGACAGTGTACTACTCAGCTTGATCGACCAATTTTAATAGTTGTTTGCCTATGTTTTATCTTTACATAAGGACTCCATATGTGTATCGGGGCCCACTGTGCGGGCGGCACCAATCCCCCTTGGGGCCAGGTGTAGAGCATTTTTCTTTATCTAATTTCCCTTACCCCTCTCTTCCATATGACGGGGCCGAAGGTACATGGGTTTACTTCTTCCCTTCCCCCTCCTCCTCCCCCCCATACCCCACCAATCTTCTGTAAATAGTGTATTTCTTTGCAGTCATTCCTTATAGGGGAAAGAGAAGATAGAAGAGGGGCCACACGTCTATTTATGTGGTTCTGTTCGGCTCAAGACTACAGAAATAAGATAAAAGCCATGTCTCGGTACATTAATATCACTTATGGGCTCTGCGTATCCCCTTTTGGTTTAACAAATTTCTTTCCCTTATACTCACCCCCCCCCCCCCTAAAACTTCCACCCGCCTCAAAACAAGACAAACGGAAAACAAAGGGAAAAAAAACGAAACCCATTACTCTCCTCCCTCCTCTACACTTGGGACATTTATTCAAATATCCTAATTTCTGCCTTCACATACCAACTAACTACGAGTTGGGGGGGGGGGGGAGTGTTGCACACTGTGCATAGAACCCCTCAAACCCTGTACACAACGCACCCTGAACTCTGCACACTCTATGTAGCACACCCCTGAACTCTGCCCCCTGTACGTAGCGTACTTCTGACTTCTGCACTCCTGAATACTAAGGAAGATAAATAGTCTTACAGATACAACCAAATCTTTGAGGGCAACCATACTGCCAATGTGGTCCCAAATTTAATTAAGTTTGGCACCCTTGTGCTAGAAGATCGACTCTCTTGGGGTTGTCAAACTTTCTAGCAAGTACAAAAGGCACTAAAATAAATAATAACAAAAATTTTTTATATATACAGTGGTGTGAAAAAGTGTTTGCCCCCTTCCTCATTTCCTGTTCCTTTGCATGTTTGTCACACTTAAGTGTTTCGGAACATCAAACCAATTTAAACAATAGTCAAGGACAACACAAGTAAACACAAAATGCAATTTGTAAATGAAGGTGTTTATTATTAAAGGTGAAAAAAAATCCAAACCATCATGGCCCTGTGTGAAAAAGTGATTGCCCCCCTTGTTAAAACATACTATAACTGTGGTTGTCCACACCTGAGTTCAATTTCTCTAGCCACACCCAGGCCTGATTATTGCCACACCTGTTCACAATCAAGGCATCACTTAAATAGGAGCTGCTTGACACAGTAAGGTCCACCAGAAGATCCTTAAAAGCTACACATCATGCCGAGACCCAAAGAAATTCAGGAACAATTGAGAAAGAAAGTAATTGAGATCTATCAGTCTGGAAAGGGTTATAAAGCCATTTCCAAAGCTTTGGGAATCCAGCGAACCACAGTGAGAGCCATTATCCACAAATGGCGAAGACATGGAACAGTGGTGAACCTTCCCAGGAGTGGCCGGCCGCCCAAAATTACCCCAAGAGCGCAGCGACGACTCATCCAAGAGGTCACAAAAGACCCCACAACAACGTCCAAGGAACTGCAGGCCTCACTTGCCTCAGTTAAGGTCAGCGTTCATGCCTCCACCATCAGGAAAAGACTGGGCAAAAATGGCCTGCATGGCAGAGTTCCAAGGAGAAAACCACTGCTGAGCAAAAAGAACATCAAAGCTCGTCTCAATTTCTCCACAACACATCTTGATGATCCCCAAGACTTTTGGGACAACATTCTGTGGACCGATGAGACAAAAGTGGAACTCTTTGGAAGGTGTGTGTCCAAGTATATCTGGTGTAGAAGGAACACTGCATTTCAGAAAAAGAACATTATACCAACAGTAAAATATGGGGGTGGTAGTGTGATGGTCTGGGGCTGTTTTGCTGCTTCAGGACCTGGAAGACTTGCCGTGATAAAAGGAACTATGAATTCTGCTGTCTACCAAGAGATCCTGAAGGAGAATGTCCGACCATCTGTTCGTGTACTCAAGCTGAAACGAACTTGGGTTCTGCAGCAGGACAATGATCCTAAACACACCAGCAAGTCCACCACCGAATGGCTGAAGAAAAACAAAATGAAGACTTTGGAGTGGCCTAGCCAAAGTCCAGACCTGAATCCTATTGAGATGTTGTGGTATGACCTTAAAAAGGCCGTTCATGCTCGAAAACCCTCTAATGTAACTGAATTAGGACAATTCTGCAAAGATGAGTGGGCCAAAATTCCTCCAGGACGCTGTAAAAGCCTCATTGCACGTTATCGCAAACGCTTGGTTGCAGTTGTTGCTGCTAAGGGTGGCCCAACCAGTTATTAGGTTTAGGGGGCAATCACTTTTTCACACAGGGCCATGATGGTTTGGATTTTTTTTCACCTTTAATAATAAACACCTTCATTTACAAATTGCATTTTGTGTTTACTTGTGTTGTCCTTGACTATTGTTTAAATTGGTTTGATGTTCCGAAACACTTAAGTGTGACAAACATGCAAAGGAACAGGAAATGAGGAAGGGGGCAAACACTTTTTCACACCACAGTATATATATATAACAGAGGTGATCAAATATCACCAAAAGATATTTTTTAATATGTATAGATATATATGTAGCACTGACCCCTGAAGGAGCTGCTGGTTTTTGTTGGGCTTACCGTTACCTCACCGGTTCACTGTGTCCGTCTTGGGGGTTCTGTAAAAAGGGTTGGCAAAAGAATAGTGCTCCGACACGTAGTCCTTTTATCTTGATATTTATTTAACAAAAACGCACACTTTTGCAATAGAGGGGTAGAGGATAAGGCGAATTCAGGTACCTTTTGTACTTTTACGGGTTAGAGGTATTTCCTTGATCCATAGGACAAACAATTTCCACAGGCTGGATCCTACAACCACCAGATAAGCCCCTCTCCTGGCCTAGCAGCCGATGAGATGTTCAGTCAGAGTCTCTGCCACAGACTTGATAAGTTTAGCGATCTTGTTGTGCAATCCTCTGCCACAGGAAAGCACAATAAGCTTGTTGCAAAGTTAAAGAGTTTCCCCACAGTACCTGATTCTTTCAGCCGATCCGGCGATACTGTGTGGTAGATATTCCAGAATGCATCCTCCAACTGAGTCTCCAGGCTTTTCCATGAGGCAACAGCCTTGTTGCTCGGTCCTCTGCCGAAAAAGTCCTCCCCTGGATCCTTCAGTTCCGTGGCTTCTCCCCTCAGGCAAGACGGCACAGGACCATCCCTGGATCAGTAGGCCCCAGAGCCTCTGGACCTACTTTTTAGTTGGGGAGCCTCAGGTCAGCCGCCTCCGAGGCATTGAATAAAACGGCACACACTTTAGGCCAGGAGGGCCATGAGGTCGGGATAACGAACCCCAAAAAAAGGCGTCTGTACCTTAAGTACCCTTACCCAGAATGCTCAGTGGGTAGACTACTCCCTCCAGGCTGTTTCTGAGAAAAGGGGTACCCAATACATTTAGCCTGTTGCATTTCCAACACTTACCGGTGGTGACAGCGACACCCACGGCCAAGTGGAAATTAGCACAACCCAGCCAAACTTGTACAGAAGCCAGAACTTTAGTATAATTATTCTATGCCAAACTGCAGCTTCAGACAACTTAAATTTACAAAAATAATAGCGTCTGCTCATTAGGAGCAGGGCGCTACGTATGTGTGTATATGTGTGTGTGTGTGTGTGTGTGTGTGTGTGTGTATATATATATATATATATATTATATATATATATATATATATATATATATATATATATAATATATATATATATATATATATATATATATATATATATTGTAACCTGGGGGACAGGTAGCAGGTACAAAGCTCCCTGGGATGAGCTGTTTATTTAGGCACAGATACCAAATCCACTTGAGGTAGTGAAAACAGTGCTGGGTTTATTGGTTTTAAATACAAGTCCATACACAGGTGCTGCACAGTCTTCCAGAAAACATATCAAAACAGAAATAACAAAACAAAAGTCCTAGCCGTGTCTCGGCTCTAACTAAACCATACACCGTCTCTAACTATCAGGCTGAGCAAGCCTACCGCTTGTCAGTTTCTGTAAAGAGTTTTAAGGGGTTTTACCAACCTTTTGGCTCCTCACAAACCATCCATGTTTGTGTGTCCCAGGCAGAGAGCAAAGGCTGTTTGCTCAGGTGAGCTTAAATTAGCCTGGAGAGGAGGACTAAGATCCGAACTGGATCTTGTATCAGAGACCTCTGAATGTATATGAGAGGAGCCTGGGAGATGTATAAACCCCGAACAAGACTTCTCCTGGCTCTCTCTGGGACGCTCTGCTACATATCCTCCCCCCTTGTTTCAACCCCAGGGTTGGAACACCTGTGGCCCAACAGGAGTGAACACGGGACAGGGCATCTACATTTCCCATCTCCACACCTGGCCTGTGTTTTACGGTGAAGGAGTAATCCTGTAGAGCCAAAAACCACCGGTTCACCCGTCTATTAGTCTCCTTCTTTTGGGCCATCCATTTCAGGGGAGCATGGTCAGTTATTAAGTCAAACTGACGCCCTAACAAATAGTACCTGAGCGCATCCACGGCCCACTTTATGGCTAAACATTCCTTTTCAATGACTGCATACTTTTTCTCATGGTCATTGAGCTTTCTGCTTAGGTACACGACAGGGTGTTCTTCCCCATTGTATACCTGTGATAGTACCGCCCCGATACCAACATCAGACGCATCCGTCTGAACCAAAAACTCTCTGGAGAAATCGGGAGAGTACAGTACTGGCTGTGCACACAGAGCCTTCTTCAGGACCTGGAAAGACTCCTCTGCTACTGGGGACCATTTCACCATTACAGAATCTTTCCCTTTCGTAAGGTCTGTCAGAGGGGCAGCTATAGTTGCAAAATTTGGGATAAATCTTCTATAATACCCCGCAATACCAAGAAAGGCCCTGACCTGCTTCTTGTTTGCAGGGCGTGGCCATTCCTGGATGGCTGCTATTTTACTCACTTGAGGTTTTATGACACCACGGCCAATAGTATAGCCCAAATACTTGGCTTCCTCTAGACCAATGGCACATTTTTTTGGATTTGCCGTAAAACCTTCTTTGAAGAGGGAATCAAGAACAGCCTGGACACGAGGCAAGTGAGACTCCCAGTCAGTACTATGTACCACTATGTCATCTAGATAGGCTGCTGCATATCGTCGGTGGAGTTTTAGGGTCCTGTCCATGGCCCTCTGAAATGTCGCGGGGGCATTTTGCAACCCAAAAGGCATTTTTTTATATTGGAAGGAACCGTCTGGGGTCACAAACGCAGTCTTCTCTTTGGCGCTACCAGTTAGGGGTATTTGCCAATACCCTTTTGTCAAGTCCAAAGTGGTAAGATAGCGAGCCTTGCCAAGTCGGTCTATAAGTTCGTCTACTCTGGGCATTGGGTATGTGTCAAACTTTGTCACCGCATTAAGCTTCCTGAAGTCGTTACAGAACCTCCACGTGCCATCCGGTTTTGGGACTAACACGATGGGGCTAGACCAGTCACTATTGGATTCCTCAATGACATCTAGCTCCAACATTTTTTTAACTTCCTTGCTGATGTCCTTTCTCCTCGCTTCAGGAATTCGGTAAGGTTTGAGCTTGACACGTACCCCAGGTTCAGTAACAATATCATGCTGAACTGCTGAAGTCGTGCCAGGTAACTCTGAAAACTTCTCTCTATTCCTTATCAGGAATTCTCTAGTGTCCTGTTTTTGGGAATATGAGAGGGTATCTGGAATCGTGACCTCGGGGATGAGAGGGGACTCAGTACCCGTAGGCGTTACTGGGAGAGGCCTCGCAGTTAACGCCATTCTATCCTTCCAGGGTTTTAACAGGTTTATATGGTAAACCTGTTCGGGCTTCCTTTTTCCTGGTTGATAAACCTTGTAGTTGACCTCCCCAACTCTCTCAATTACTTCAAAGGGACCCTGCCACTTAGCCAGGAACTTGCTCTCAACAGTGGGAACTAACACCAGGACCCTGTCACCAGGTGAGAAAACACGGAGTTGGGCCCCCCTGTTGTATATTCTCTGTTGGGCTGCCTGGGCCTGCAGTAAGTGTTCTTTTACCACTGGCATGATTGCTGCAATCCTCTCCTGCATTTGGGCAATATGCTCAATGACACTTTTATGGGGTGTCTGTTCTCCCTCCCAAGTTTCTTTGGCTATGTCTAAGAGTCCCCGAGGGTGTCTCCCATAAAGCAACTCAAATGGGGAGTACCCCGTAGAGGACTGGGGAACCTCCCTGATGGCAAACATCAAGTATGGTATCAGGAAGTCCCAGTTTTTCCCATCCTTGTCCACAACCTTTTTTAACATGCTTTTTAACGTCTTATTGAAGCGTTCCACTAAGCCATCCGTTTGAGGATGATACACTGAGGTTCGCAGCTGCGTCACCTTAAATAACTTGCAGAGCTCCCTAGTTATTCGCGACATAAACGGGGTGCCCTGGTCTGTAAGGATTTCTTTCGGGATGCCAACCCGACTGAACACCATAAACAGTTCTTTGGCAATGTTTTTAGCAGACGCGGCGCGTAAGGGAACTGCTTCAGGGTAGCGGGTAGCATAATCCATGATTACGAGGATATGCTGATGACCCCTGGCAGACTTGGGAAGTGGGCCCACAAGGTCCATGGCAATCCTCTCAAAGGGCACTTCAATGATAGGCAAAGGTACTAAAGGACTTCGGAAGTGGGATAGTGGGGCTGACATCTGACACACAGGACAGGATTGACAATAATTCTTAACATCTTTCTGTATCCCGGGCCAGTAAAACCTGCGCAACACCCTTTCAGTAGTTTTTTCAACCCCTAAATGGCCTCCTAGCAAGTGCCCATGGGCAAGTTCTAACACCAGCCGTCTGTATGGCTTAGGGACCACCAACTGTTCAACCACTTCATCATTCATTTTACATATACGATACAGTAAATCCTTATTGCTGTTGAAATAAGGAAAACAGGGCCTGTCCCCGGGTTCGACAGGTACATCATTAATCACTATTACATTTTCCCAGGCCCTGGAAAGGGTATGGTCTTTTCTCTGCTCAGTACCAAAATTTTCCTTATGCACATTAAGGTCATCAAACTCTAACATAGGCTCGGGGTCAGCAGACGGCTGTCCGGCTCTACTGGTAGTAGGGACTTCCTCAGGGTCCTCCAGCTCTCCTGCCATAACCGATAGAGGAAAACCCGGGGAGCCCTGAGAAGAGTCCCCTGAACCCACCTTGTCAGTAGTGGCCAGGAATTCTGGCTCTGCGACTGAGTCGGGTACTGCGACCGGGTTGGGATGATCCCACAGTTCCCAGAACTTAGGGAAGTCCCTACCAATGATGGCCTCATGCACCAAGTGGGGAACAAGTCCAACCGGATGGGTCACTGTACCTAAACCAGTTTTAAACTGAACAGTGGTTACAGGATACTCCCGGGTATTCCCATGTATACAGATCACAGCAACATTTTTAGCATGATAATTCACAGGTTCAATAATTTCAGCTGTAACCAAAGTCACTAGACTTCCAGAGTCCAGCAAGGCTGTAATAGGCTTATCATTCACAGTCATTTGGCACATTGGTTTTCTCATATTTGGCGTTGCAGTGCATGAAACCGCTGCAAACATAGACTGCCTTCTAATAGATAAATCACACTGCATTGGTTCATCTGTCAATGGACAATTTGCCGCCACATGTCCCATTTCTTGGCAACGAAAACACCTGACGTTTCCCCAGTTTGGTTTGCTGACAGGCACCGGCTTCCCTTGTTTGGGAGGCCAAGCTTCAGTCCTGGCACCAAAAATCCTCCCCCCTATTTCCTTGCCATGCTTACCACCCACTTCCCCTGGAACAGTCTTACCGGTTGCCTGGGGAGACCGTGGCTTTGGGCGGAAAGTCCGTGTGGCTGTAGGGGTGGTCACCAGGTTCTTTGCAGCAAAATACCTTTCAACAAGTTCCACCAGGTGGTTTGCCGAATTGGGGTCTCCTTGACTCACCCACTCCTGCAGGGGAATGGGTAGTGACCTCAGAAACTGGTCCATGACCACACGCTCCACTATTTGTGGCCCAGACAGGGACTCCGGCTGTAGCCACTTCCTCACCAGGTGAATTAGGTCGAACATCTGCGATCTTGGAGGCTTCTCGTCTTGGAAGGACCAGCTGTGGACCCGCTGTGCTCGAACTGCCAAAGTGACACCAAGTCGTGCCAGTATTTCCTGTTTGACCTTTTCATAGTCTGCTGCTTCTGCTGACTCCAAATCATAGTAGGCCTTCTGCGATTCCCCAGTAAGCAACGGGGCGACCAGTCCTGCCCACTGGGTTTTAGGCCAACCTTCCCTCTCAGCAGTCCGTTCAAACGTTAGCAGAAAGGCCTCTGGATCATCATCTGTAGTCATCTTGGACAAAAAGCGAGCCACATGGATGGCTGAGGGCTTGTCTCCAACATTATCAATGTTAGCAGGTGACCACTGTGCTATTGTCTCCACAACCTCAGACAAGGTTTTCCTATCTGCTTTTGCATCAGTGGCTAGCTGTTCAAACAGCCTCTGCGATTGCTCCTGTGCGATAGCATTAGCTTGCTGTTGTGCCGCATGGAGTGCAGCGTTTGTTTTCTGCTGTGCAGCGTTTGCTTGCTGTAGTGCAGCATTTGTTTTCTGCTGTTCAGCGGTTGCTTGCTGATGTGCAGCGTTTGCTTGCTGTTGTGCAGCGTTCGCTTGCTGTTGTGCAGCGTGGAGTGCAGCGTTTGTTTTCTGCAGTGCAGCGTTTGTTTGCTGTTGCGCAGCGTTGGATATCATCAACTGTTTTAGGATTTCCTCCATGTTTAGTCACTCTAGGTACTGGCCTTTTAAGTAGTAACTTACTACAGCTGCCCGCTGAAATCCACCATATGTAACCTGGGGGACAGGTAGCAGGTACAAAGCTCCCTGGGATGAGCTGTTTATTTAGGCACAGATACCAAATCCACTTGAGGTAGTGAAAACAGTGCTGGGTTTATTGGTTTTAAATACAAGTCCATACACAGGTGCTGCACAGTCTTCCAGAAAACATATCAAAACAGAAATAACAAAACAAAAGTCCTAGCCGTGTCTCGGCTCTAACTAAACCATACACCGTCTCTAACTATCAGGCTGAGCAAGCCTACCGCTTGTCAGTTTCTGTAAAGAGTTTTAAGGGGTTTTACCAACCTTTTGGCTCCTCACAAACCATCCATGTTTGTGTGTCCCAGGCAGAGAGCAAAGGCTGTTTGCTCAGGTGAGCTTAAATTAGCCTGGAGAGGAGGACTAAGATCCGAACTGGATCTTGTATCAGAGACCTCTGAATGTATATGAGAGGAGCCTGGGAGATGTATAAACCCCGAACAAGACTTCTCCTGGCTCTCTCTGGGACGCTCTGCTACAATATATATATATATATATATATATATATATATATATACGAGAGAGAGATCTCTATATGTGTGTGTAAAAATTTAGGTATTTGCAATACATTTTTTGTGCTTTTTAGTTTCAGGTTCTCTTTTTATATGTATTGATTTAAGCGTGTAAAATAAAAGTACAAATAAATGTCTTTGCATTATATAGTAACACACAGGCAGACTATTCCTTTACCTTGGAGCAATGGCTGCCACCCACAGAGGAAATATCCGATGATATAGTCGGTGTAATCCTCCAGAGCCTAGCGCAGGTAGAGGAGCTCATGAATACCAAAGATGAAATCCAGATAGGCGTCACCGAATAGTCTAGATGCACACAGATTTGTTTACTGTGTTCTTCAGATCATTTGATACAATCTCTACCCAGGTAGCGCTGTCTCTCTGTAGAACTGATAGAAAGGGGTGATCCCCTTCACAGCTCCTGTCATGTGAGGATGGGATGGCTCGGGGCCCCCTTTGAGGTGCCGGCAGCTCAGAACATGTGGGATCACAGGCATGATGCGCTCAGAAAAGATTATCACCTTATCTTTGTGTTCCAGAATACAGTATGGATGAAGAAACTATTATTACCTCTTCCCAGCAGGAGGAGAGGAGGGACGGGGGATTCTGTGATCAGGCAAGGAAGGAATGGTATAAATTGTTTACCGAATATTACTGCGACTCGAACTGTCAGATGCTATACAGACTTTAAATATTTGTTTTTTATATGCAATTATTATTATTATTATTATTATTTTTTTTTTAAAACTGAAGCAAAAAAAAAAAAAGCAAGCAACAAAAAGGAAACCCTGCCAAAGCAAATGTCCCTGCCAGGACCAGTCATCCTTTAAGGCCCTTCTTTACCAAAATAGTGAGGAAAGATGGTTAGAATCAATTATACTAAATATCCGCTTTAAACCTCTTGACGGTAAAAAACGAAACAAAAAAAACAAAACTTTACTTGGCAACATACTGAAGTCAAGTTAATGCCGATGAGGTGATTGTGAACATGTGGTTCTGTCAGGCAGTAAAATTAGATTAAAATCACCCGTATAAATGTATCTTTATAAATAAAATCATATAAATTTATCTTAAAGAAATAAAATATCATGAAACAAAAAAACAAAACAAAAAAAATATCCCTTAACACTTCAGCAGCCTGTGCAAATATACTATAAAAAATACATTATTATTGTTGTATACAAAGATTTTATTTTTGCCTTTAAAAAAATCGAATCGATTGAAAGGTTTGTCTACTTTAAATAATACCATTTACTTATATAAAAAAGATAAGAATTGATAGCTTTAAAATCGGAGTTAAAAATGGGGTGCTAGTATTTCTTTTCGGACTGTATTCTTGCTTTTAGGTATATATGTTCCAGTAACTATTTTTTCTTTATACTCCTTGTTTCTTTTATACGTTTCATCATTGTATTCAATTGATAAATTGTAGATGATTTAGCCTTTCTCAAATAAAGTGATCATTCGGATAATGTAAAGTGATATCAAATTTGAGACTTGTATTAAAGTAGATCTAAAGCCTAACGGAAATCCCCATTCTGTGCCATGCTATCCATTCCTTAATTTGCACTGCCTCAAACCTAACATACCGTACACCCCCTATTTTGCACTGTCTCATTCCATATCCCATTCTGTTCATTCTCTGTTGTGTACTGCCTCATACTTTATGCCATGCTGGACATTCCTCATGCTGCACCACATCATTCCATTTTATATGTTGTACGTTATTTATGATATGATTTATGACAAATAACAAGCATATTAATAGAAACCAACCATACATAGAGGAATAACAGCAGGAAACCCCCGGAAAGAAAAAACCTCCCAACAACTGTACTCTACCACACTTACAATAAATAAGGGCACACATAGGACCGGAACCGGACCGATTCCCACCTCCCAATACGCTGAACAATCTGGTCATTCCCCATCAATAAGGCAGAAGACAGACATTTTTTGAACACAGCCTTAAACTGGTATCGAGACAGAGCTGTCCCATATGCATGTTCAAAGGTAACACCCAGAAGACTGGGTCGAAGGCCAGAAAAAAACCCTACTGCCTGAACTGGGCACACTGGGGAAGAGGGGACAGCACACAACTCTATTCTAGCGCCCCTCCCCAGCTGATCCGTTTTCGATTTTCCGAAGTAAATCCCCTACGATATTGTCCTGCAACCACACATCCTGTACCCCCAAACCACCTGCACCCCATTTATTCTGACTGACAAGTTCCCCCACTCGAAAAGCCCCAAAAAAGGCCGGCACAAAGATATCCAGAAATAAGGCCACCTCATACTCGGATGCACAAACCCTAGCCAATTGCCCCACCACAGCACTGAGGACTGGAATAGAGACCGTATGCCTAGAGTCAGCTACAGAGCGACCCTTGCGTCAACCTCGCATTGCCTGCGGAACCATAAAAACCTTTGTCACGTCCCGTTGACCAGCCAACTTAAACATGAAAGCCAGCCCAGCCAACTTCTGAGACATAGAGACAGAAACACCACGTTCGAAATTCCTGCCAATAAAATAAAAGCAAAATGTGTAACCCATCCTCATCCCGATAGCACTCCCCGACTTCACGCACCAAGTCCCTCCATTCCTTCCATACCCTGCCGTACAAAGTTTAAGTAGATGCAGATACTAAATTACAAAATAAGAACTTGGAAGTTTCAATGCAATGCTCCACAGTCGGTCGGAGCATGGATTCCTGTGCTGCTCCGCTTCCGGTGCCAAACGATGGAATCTGTCCCACTGGAAACGAGGCAAAGCATCAGCCACTGAGTTATCAATTCTCGAGACTTGCACAGCAGACACAAAACAATTAAGATGTAAACAAGCAAGAACCAGGTGGCAAAGCAAGCGGACAACAGCAGGAGAAGAAGCCGTAATACTATTAATGGCCTGTACCACCCCCAAATTGACACAATGAAACCCAACACATTTATTCTTAAATTCTGGACCCCACAACTCCATTATGAACACAATGGGAAACAATTTAAGGGCTGCCAAATTACGCACCAACCCCACCTCCTTCCTTTCCAATGGCCAACACCCAGCACTCCACTGACCCAGGAAATAGGCCCCATAACCTGCCGAGCCTGCTGCATCAGTAAACAACTCCATATCAAAATTCGAAAGTGCTTGCTCTAACCAAAGAGAACGACCATTATAGGATGCCAGAAAGGAATCCCAAACCTGCAATTCTTCCAGATGCTCCCACATCATATAATGTTGTTGCGCCCTGACGGCAGCAGTAGCTGCCGCCAGTCTTCTAGAAAAAGTACCCCCCATGGGCATAATGTGGCAAGAAAAATTAAATTTGCCCAAGAGAGATTGTAAATCCTTCAGCTGATTTTTTTTTTTTGCTCTGCATTGCTACCGAAACTGTCCCCTTCAGATCAGCAAGCTTATCCAAAGGCAAACTGCATTCCATTGCCACGGTATCGATGACAATACCCAAAAAGCACAATTCTGTGACCGGGGCCTCAGTCTTGCCGGAGGCCAAAGGGACACCAAAAAAATCAAAAACATGCTGGACTGTAGCCAACGGGGAAGCACATATAGTACTGTCCGCAGGACCTATACACAAGAAATCATCCAAATAATGGATGACTAAAGCCAGGCCCGAACATCCCGAACCACCCATTCTAAAAAAAGAAGAACTTTTCAAACAGCGAACAAGAAATGGCACAACCCATGGGTACACACCTATAGACAAAAAAACGC
Source organism: Lithobates sylvaticus (assembly GCA_028564925.1). Lineage (NCBI taxonomy): Eukaryota > Metazoa > Chordata > Amphibia > Anura > Ranidae > Lithobates > Lithobates sylvaticus. Next base: position 177,204,311 of record CM053033.1, read on the forward strand.
CCTTGCCAATGACAGCCTAGCACGTGACAACAATCAGGATGCACAGGTAACAAACAAAAGACCGCCTCAATATCAGTCTTCGCCAATAATGACCCCTGATCATACCGGCGCACCCACGATATAGCCGTATCGAAAGAAGTATAGGACACCGTACAAAGATCCGTGTCAATGGTGTTGTTGACTGACCCACCCCTTGGATCCTTGGATATGGTGAATGAGCTGGAACTTATTCGGCTCCTTTTTGGGCACTACGCCCAATGGAGAGACAACCAGATTGGGCAATGGCGGAGAACCAAAGGGGCCCGCCATGCGACCCAAAGAAACGTTCTTAAAAAAAATTTCTGTAACGACCTCCCGGATGCAAACTAGATGACCGAAAGTTGTTGGTTATTGGTGGAACTACCCACAAATGACTGTGTATTCGAAAAACACAGTTCCAATAAAAGAGCTGCCTCCCGATTAGGATAACGATTAGTATAATGCTTTAGGAAAGGCGCTATCCTTCTTACCTTCACTGGTGTCCTCCCTTTTTTCCAGCATCGCTCCCTCTAGCTCTTCCTCCCTTGAAGCACCGGGACAAAGGCACGCAGTTCCGAACTTGCAATTTCCAACGTTGTATTGCCAGCAGAAACCCTGTTGAACTCCAGCTGGTTCTGCAGAGGATGCTGCACCCCAGCCCCACCCTGAAAGGGAGGAACTGAACTCGGCAGAGAGGACATCAGTTTCATCCAAAGACTGATGTCCTTCTGGTCCCACCGCAAAGAAGGGTGGGCCGCTTTCCATTGATGGAACTGCTCATCATATCATAGCCAAGCAGTCCCACTGTAAACTTGCTGAGCCTCGCCAATCGAGTCCAAATGGCAAAATAGGGGAGAGCAATTCTCAGGGGCCTTTTCTCCGATGACGCTCGCCAAAATTGCAAACGCCTGCAACCAGTTTTTGAACCCTGTGGGGAATCAGTCGATACCGCCATCTTTCTTCCTCCTTTTTCTTACTCTCATCGTGTTTAACGTTGTCCAAGTTAAACTTCTCCGCATACCCGCCTTTCCATATACACCCCCTCACTTCAGGCTTCAAATGAGCACCCAAAGGTCCTTCGAAACGCATACACTTCGCATTTTGCGGAAATCCACCAAACGCACCCCAGCGATGCCCTTGGTAGTCACAGTGGCTTCTGACACCGGAGCTGCCGAACTCACCCTGGCTGTTACGGACCAGGCAACACCGCCGGGAAACCTTCCTTACGCTGTGATGATCTCCGACTGATTACCAACTGGACACCTCCAACCTCCACATCCTACTGGACACCCCCCCATCACTTCGGGACCCAATCGTGTAAGTGAATAACCCCTTATTCAAATAATCCCCTTTATTCACTCCGCCTCACACTCAGCCCACCCACATCATGCTGGCCCTCCTCCCAGTTTCACTTTTGCTTCAGGCCATATACTTTCTCTATTGCCCACCTTCTTGATCAGTTTCCCACTTTGTATTCCACACCATCCCATTCTAAACACCTGTGCTGTATCCATCTTCCCTCTCTATAGATTTATACCTATCTCAGGGTCACCACTGCATCCTCTTCAGGCCTTCCTAACCTGCCCTGGTATTTGGAGTTTTGTACAATTTATGTTTTTTTTTACTGTTGGGAGGGGGCATTACATAATTTTGCAATGGGGCTCTGTGATTTCTAGTTACGCCCTTGTTTTAAATTATTGTCTGATTGAAAGACTCTGCAATATTCTAATTCTGTATTTCAATTTGGCTTATTAATGTTAGATTGTTCAACCTGACGGAAATATGACAGATAAGATACTTTGCATTCCTGAGGGAGAACTGCTTTTTATTGTCTCTTTTCATATAAATGTGAGCTAAAATTCATGCAAAATGGTGTTGATAAATGTTAAGAACATCACGAGTGATCCTTGGCGGCATGTATTAGCACACATCTGTTTTTCCATATACATTGCAATGCGTATTATGATAGCTATGCATATATCATCACACCTGTCATATTGGTGCAACACTAGATTTCATATCTCCGGATATAATGGAAAACCTGCCTGCTCGATTATTATAGGCAAGGATGTGTTTGTGTGAAAACAAGGCGGGTGCCTAAGGCATCATTGTTTGGTAAGGTGACAGAAATTGTTTTATTGTAATTGTTTCCATTTTGAAGCCGAATTACTTCCAAAGGCTTTTATTAGAGGCAGGTTTGATCAAGATGGAATAATTATTACTTAAAGTGGAGCTCCAAATAAACAGCTAAATTGCTGCTATCATCCTCCCCTAGGGTTCTAATGTTGGGGGAGGTGAGGTAGCAGCTATAGTAAGCAGAGACTAATAGGTGCATACAGCCTGCAGGGAAAATGGGAGTATTTAACTCCTACATTCTTCGAATGTAGTATGTAAAAATGTAATTGTTTCTACCAATATAGAATAGAAAAAAAAAATCTCTCTTAATCAAAATCTGTATATCTCTATATACACACACACACTATATTGTCAAAAGTATTGGGATGCATGCCTTTACACGCAAATTAACTTTAATGGCACCCCAGTCTTAGTCTGTAGGGTTCAATATTGAGTTGACCCACCCATTTCAGCTATAACAGCTTCAACTCTTCTGAGAAGGCAGTCCCCAAGGTTTAGGAGTGTGTCTATGGGAATGTTTGACCATTCTTCCAGAAGCGCATTTGTGAGGTCAGGCACTGATTTTGGATGAGAAGGCCTGGCTCGCAGTCTCCGCTCTAATTCATCCCAAAGGTGTTGTAGCGGGTTAAGGTCAGGACTGTGCAGGCCAGTCAAGTTCCTCCACCCCAAACTCACTCATCCATGTCAAAAGGTGGAACATCAGAGGTCTGTTTAGACCCCTGATATCTCACCTAGGCCCCCCCAACGGGGCTCCTAAATAAAAATAGTAAACAATTATGTTAAAAGTAAAATTAGTAAAAAAATAACAAAAATAAAAAAACTACTGACACCAGTGGTGGAACTACCAGGGTCACAAAGGTTGCATTTGTGGATAGGCCCTGTCTTTCTGCCACCAGGCTCAGAGAAAAGGGCCCCGGTCAGGGGGGCCCTTCATGGTTTCTTGCATCGGGGCCCTGAAGATTTTAGTTATGCCACTGGACTTGGCATTGGTCTTGATGACGTAAGGACTTTAGACTACTGGAGCATGGGGGAGAAGACTCTGCAGGGAGCCATCTAGTGGTGCAGAGGATCCGTTCAGTAAATCTTATTCCTGCGTCTCCTATATCAAAAAGAGCAATGAATTAATATTAACGTTTCCTGAAATTGGGCTTTACCCGCTTCCCGACCACCTCACGCAGATATACTGCAGCAGAAGGGCACGTACAGGCAGATTAAAGTACCTGTGCTTGGCCCTTTAAGAGGCAGCTTGCGGGCGCGTGCCCGCCAGGAGCTTCGTTAGCGCAATCGCAAGTCCCGCGGACATTGTCTGTGGGGATACCCGCAATCGCCTCAGGAGAGGAAGAACGGGGAAATGCTAATGTAAACAAGCATTTCCCCGTTCTGCCTAGTGACAGGACACTGATCACAGCTCCCTGTGATCAGTGTTGTGTCACGCACAGCCCCCCCCCCCCCACAGTTGGAATCACTCCCTAGGACACACTTAACCCCTACAACGCCACCTAGTGGTTAACCCCTTCACTGTCAGTCACATTTACACAGTAATCGATGCATTTTTAATTGCACTGATCGCTGTATAAATGTGAATGGTCCCAAAATCACGCCAAAAGTGTCCGATCTGTCTGTCATAGTGTCGCAGTCACGATAAAAATCGCTGATCGCCGCCGTTACTAATAAATTTATTTTTTAATAAAAATGCCATAAAACTATCCCCTACTTTGTAAACGCTATAACTTTTGCGCAAACCAATAAATAAACTCTTATTGCAATTTTTTTTTTTTACTAAAAATATGTAGAATAATACGTATCAGCCTAAACTGAGAAAAAAAAATTAGTTTTTATATATTTTTTTGTTTGTAGCGCAAAAAATAAAAACCACAGAGGTGATCAAATACCACCAAAAGAAAGCTCTATTTGTGGGAAAAAAACAACGTCAATTTTGTTTGGGAGCCATGTCGCACGACTGTCAGTTAAAGCGACGCGGTGCCGAATCGCAAAAAGTGCTCTGGTCTTTGGCCAGCCAAATGGTCCGGGGCTTAAGTGGTTAAAGGGTTAGCTCACTTTTGCTGACTTAAAGTGGGGGGACACCCTAAAAAACACCCTAAAAAACAAAAAAGCATTAATATTCTTGAAAAAAAAAAATAAAATGAAAAAAATTTTTTTTTTTTACCTGATCCGAAATCCCTGTTGCTAGGCAGTCTTCCTAATCTGCCTCCTTCCGGTGCTGCGGTGATCTTCGTTCTTCTGTCCTCCGCCACGTTGTCTTCTGGGTAATGGGGCGCGATGTGTTATGGGAACTGTGTTTTCCCTAACACAGCGCGCCCCATTCACAAAGTGCCGCGCGACTCGCGCATGCACAGTAGGAAACGGGCAGTGAAGCTGTAGTCTTCACTGCCTGTTTCCCTTACTGAGGATGGGGGCGCTGGGACCGGAGCGCCGAGGGACATCTCGGCCTCCACGACCGACATCGCGGGCGCCCTGGGAGGGTAAGTGTACTTATTAAAAGTCAGCAGCTACTTTTTTTAGCTGTTGACTTTTAAAAAAATAATTTTTTTGCTGAAACACCACTTTAACCCCCCTGGCGGTATTCCTGAGTCTGGCTCGGGGTGGGATTTCACTACCAAAAGCGGTAACCCTGAGCCAGACTCGGGCTTGCATTGCAGGATACAGGGGAACAGGGCCGCTGATAGGCCAGTACAACTGGTCCCGCTGTACCGGGCCCGGCCAGCAGGGGGGCCCGGCAACCTGAACAGATAGCGAATTAATGTAAAAAAAAAAAAAAAATCGTCCATCTGACGCCCAGGCAATGTCAGCCCCAGGCCCCCCCCCCCCCCCCCAACATTTTCGTTTTAAGTTCTTTTTGCTAGCACTGAAAGTTTCGTGTGCTAGTATGTGGCGGCAGGGGGAAGGACTATTTCTTCTATTTCGGGCGCGGAAGAGGCATTCTTCCGTGCCCGCTCCGCATGCTGGCTAAAGTCACAGCCAGCCTGTGCCTTTCCCCGTTGTGCAGTGATTCCTCTCACTCCGCGTGAGAGATGCAGTGAGGCGAACAGCGGCGTCGGCAGAAGAAGCAGCAGCTGCTGGCATCCGACCGGAATGATTTGTGTGGCCACTCCAGTCCAGGCAGGATCATGGAGGAAGTGACTCCTGGGGCCCGACTGTCTAACAAGGTGTAAGTGCTTGCTGGGGGGGGGGGGGATATTGATCTACTACTACTACTACTACTGCAGCAGCCAACATCTATTTAATATGGCATGGGTGGCACTGTCTGCAGGTAGCACATGCGTTATGGGCCATAACGCATGTGCTACCTGCAGAGACAGTGCTGCCAATGCCGTAATGTGCTGCAGACAGTGCCACCTATGTCGCTAATGCATGTGCTGCCTGCAGAGACAGTGCCACCCATGCTGCCAATGGCATTATTCCATTGGCGTCATGGGGGCACTGTCTGCAGCACAATATGGCATTGGCGGCATGGGCGGCACTGTCAGCAGGTAGCGCATGCATTATGGCATTAGTGTCATGGGTAGCCTTGTCTGCAACACAATATGGCATTTGTGGCATGGGTGGCACTGTTTGCAGGTAGCACATGCGTTATGGCTCATAACGCATGTGCTGCCTGCAGAGACAGTGCCACCCATGCCACAAATGCCGTAATGTGCTGCAGAGACAGTGCCACCCATGCCGCCAATGCCATATTCTGCTGTAGACAGTGCCACCCATGACACTAATGCCATAACTCATGGCAATAATGCCATTGGCAGCATGGGTGGCACTGTCTCTGCAGGCAGCACATGTGTTTTGGCATTAGCGTCATGGGTGGACCTGTCTACAGCAGAATATGGCATTGGCGGCATGGGTGGCACTGTCTCTGCAGCACATTACGGCATTAGCAGCATGGATGAGAAAAATTGTAGACAAACCTGCACTTTGTTTCAGTGCGGGGTCTGGGAGGGGCCAGGGGTATGGCTGAAGGTGGGACCAGGGGCGGGACCAGGGGGGAGCCGTAGGGGGCCCCGTCAGGTAGGCTGTACGGGGCCCCATGATTTCTATCAGCGGCCCTGCAGGGGAAGTTACTTACCTTGTCCCCTGGATCCTGCAATGTCTCCCCGCTGTGTGAGCGAGCCGTCTGCTCGCTCAATTCACACAGTGCCGAGTGCCGCTGATCTCCGTTCCCTGCGACGTTACGACGCACGGGAGCGGAGATCGGCGCCAAATTCAAAAAATTTTAAAAACACAGTACACATACAGTACTGTAATCTTACAGATTACAGTACTGTATAAAAAAAATACACATCCCCTTTGTCCCTAGTGGTCTGCCCAGTGCCCTGCATGTCGTTTTATATAATAAATAGATTTTTTTCTGCCTGGAAACTGGAGATTGTCCATAGCAACCAAAAAGTGTCCCTTTATGTCAAAAGTGGTTTTAGACCAGCTAGAAAAACAGCGATAATAAATTAGAATCACAATTCATCATCAAACAATAAATTTAATGACAGCAACTATTCTGCAACTGAGCAAATTTCAGTGTTTTTGATTTGATTACATTATTGAATAATTTTTATATATATTTTTATTATATTATAATTTATGATTTTGTGTTTCAAACTTTATCATACCCGGGATGTCTACTAGACTCTGGTTTGGACAGATTTAAGTGAGTTATTCATAAGAATTGCATGCCTACAATATAAAAACGCCAAATTTCCATGCAAAATAATTGTACCGCTTTCAGCACAAAATTCCAGACATAATCATACCGCCAGGGAAGTTAATACATCCCCAAGCACTGCAGCATCCTCAGTGCAACACTATGATGTGCTCCATTTTCTAAAACAATGCTTACTTTTTCAACTCCTCATTTTTTTGCCCCCCCAACTCCTGATGGCAGAGGACCCAGACCTAGGAAACTTACAAATGAGCACTTGTTTTTTTTTTTTCTCTGCCCACATATCAACTCGCAGTCAACTCTTTCACTTATGCAGAATGCTGAGCTGCGAGAAAGCGGATGCATAGGTAAAGAATCATTTGTGATGCCAGGTTGCTTGGTATGTCCTGCCGCCAGGATGGAGAGGTGAGGGCAATAACATGAACAGCTAAAAAACTAAATGTTCTTTTAAAAAAAACGGCACATCAAATTGGTGTACTGAGGACCAGGGGCGTTGCTAGGTCTACAAAAGATCTGGGGCTAGAGCCCATAACCGTGTAGTAAAGAAAGTCATATGCTTGGGTGGACATACACATGTATATACAGTAATATACGCGTGTGTGTATGTATATATCCCCAGAGAGGCCCCCACTTACATCAGGGTCCCCAGAGAGCCTCCTCTCCCCTTGGGGAACCCTGCAGAGACTCGGGGCTATGGGTCCCAGATTCGGGGCTATAGCCCCAAAAGCCACCCCCTAGTGACGCCACTGCTGTGGACCCTGTAATGCTTGGGGATGATTTTGTCAAAGTCAGTTAAGGTGAACTAACCCTTTCATTCTAAAGCATTGGTGCAGTTTAAAGTGGACAACCCTTTACATTTTTCTTCTCTGTCCCCTGACTTCGGTTCTTTAAATATTCAGAGTTGAAGAAAATGAAGAAGGATATCAGGGGTTGCATCAGGTCAAAAGCAGTGGGTTTATGAACAGCATGCCTAGAGCAGCGTTAACTGGAAATGCGTCTACGTCTGTGCATGTTATTATATTAAATTGTGCGGTGTACGATTATGAAAACCATGTTGTACCATCAGCCTGCCTGTACAACATCTTGCTGCAGTTCTACAATGCCCAGATCAGAGAGATGACATCAGGAACGTGCACTCAGGGTCTCCCAGGTCGTTTCTAGCCTAATAATAGTTTATTTCCTCCCTATAAACTCAATCTGCGTCTCAGAAATAAACAAGCCAGGTCCCAGCTGAGGGAATTGAGCACGATGCAGAGTCGTGTATACACGACAAGATCATACATGGCTTATTAAGGAGGATGTGCGGTTGCGAGGCCCAGAGACAGAAATGGACTTTGCCGAGGCAAGCTGCCGATCTACAAAGAAAATCCATTGCTCATTATCTGCAGATCATTAAAATAATGTCTCCGGCAGCTGGCGAGGGCGTTCCGCAACCTGAAGTTGTTTTTGAAAAACAAATAGCGGTTCTGCTTGCAAAATATCTTAAGGCTGCTAATGGAGGCGACACACTGAGGAAGCTGCACTAGAAAATTGCCAAGATCGGCAGATAGCCAGTGGGGGAAGATGCATCTCTTCTGCAAATTGCACTTTTTACTCGCACAAAAATGTCACTTTTATCTTTGTGACTTGAGACGTATTGTTGGGCACTTACTGGAGTGAATGCAGTGCGACAACATTTTAAGCGTTTATGTTCAAATGGAGTTAACTAGCTGCATATACATACTGCGAGCCTATGTTTTGCAGATGGAAAATGTTGCCTACCAGGATAGCCAGGTGTATTGTTTGTAGTGAACACTAACATTTACTGAATGCTTTTTTGCAGAGGAGTATTTGTATTTAAGAAAAAGTTTTTGGCGGGGCCCGGATCTACCAGATTTGTTTAATATATATTTATATAGATTATATAGATTAAATCCACAGATCGATTCTTGACAATAAATAAGTCTGAATCTAGACCTTCCCCGTACCTGGGGCATACAGTAAGAAAACCTCGCGTAGGGTCCCCTTGAAGAGACAAGAGAGATACCCACCCGAGACAAGATGGACGGGGGGAGATCTGCTGTTGGATTTTATATATATCACTTTATTAGTAAAACAGAAAAAATAAATTTAAACAAAGAATACCACTTCCCATTCCTATAGCAAAAATTTCATTCAAGATCACAAAGGAATTCCCAGAATTAAAATTGACAACGTTGTCTGTTAAAAACAAGGGGGTATAGACCACAGCATTCGTGCATTAGCATACATCCATATCAATAGTAACAGTTGAATATAAATACTCTTGACCAAATATTACAGGTTTAACATCAACAGTGGATTTAAAACCAGATATGGGTATTTAGACCATGCGTTTTTAGAATACACTGTTTTAGCAAGAAATATTTCTCATTGTAGAGATGATCAAATTGTGTGTATGTTGACTACACAAACGCATAGTCCCGTGACGGGTATTTCCAGATGAAGATAATATCAATTCAAATAGAGCAGTTCAATAGCAGCAAATATTTTCAAGTATGGTTAATTCCCAGCAGTTCTACCAAGCAGTGTTTGGAGCAAGAAAAGCGGCAATTTTGAATTTACAGGCGGACAGCGGTATACAACAAGAAAAGCGGCATCACACTAAGGAACCCTCTTGAGCAAAATCTACCAGCATGCCGGGGACGGATGGACTAACAAGCAGGAGTGGGTAAGCAGCCTGAAAAGGCTGATGCATATATATGCTTAAACATAACTTGCCTAAGGAAGTGATCAACTATCCATGTGAGTTTACAGTCCCCCTGCTTTGCTCTGCTAATTTTCCACCCCATGCTGCTATTTGAATCAAGCTTTATGTCTGCGCTTCCTGCTTTGTGTTGCTTTATGCTGCTTTGCTGCCCTGCTCTAAAACCACAATATTATCGATTTTATCAGCTGAACATGGATTGTCTATGAGGTTTCTTCTATCCATCCAATTACTCTGATTGGTTAACTTGTATATGGACACTATAGAAGACCCAATGCTGCTTAAAAACCCTGAATGATATCTGCTTCTTGAGAAAAAAAAAAAAAAAAGGATTTGTATTTAACCACTTGCTTACTGGGCATTTAAACCCCCCTCCTTTCCAGACCAATTTTCAGCTTTCAGCGCTGTAGCACTTTGAATGACAATTGCGTGGTCATACAACACTGTACCCAAATGAAAAAAAAAAAAACTATCACCGAGCTTTCGTTTTTATCATGTGATCAGCTGTCATTGGCTGACAGCTGATCACATGGTAAGGGGCCGGGACCCGCCCCTTACTCGGATCGCTGATCACCCGAGTCTCAGTGACTCGGTGATCACAGCACGGGGGAGCAGGGAGCGTACACAGGGGAGGATGTCATATGACGGCCTCCCGGGAATTGAGATCCGCGCTGTGGCCGTCATTCGGCCATAGCGCGGATGGCAAGTGGTTAAAGCTGAATTCCAGGTTTCTTGCCAGTTCAGTTTATTTTGGCCAAGCTGGCCAAACTTTCCTTCTGTTGCTAGTACAAAATTGCATCAGTCTGCATGCTGCTCAGCCATTTAGGAAAAGCCGTTAGGCCACTTTCACACTGGGGCGCGAGGGCGTGTATACAGTGCTCCCGCACTGCCCCAAAGATGCTGCTTGCAGGACTTTTTTTCCCGTCCTGCAAGTGCACCGATACACTGTGAAAGCACTCAGGCTTTTACACTGGGGTGGCTTGAGAGGCGCTTTTCAGGCAATATTTTTAGCGCTAAAAAGCGGCCCAGTGTGAAAGGGGTCTTAGCGTTGCACTACTTTAACATGCAAAACTATGCAAATTGATTTTATATCATTTTTTTTTTCACTGTACTAATTACACTGACTAGGAAGGGTTAACTTCTAAAGGCAATCAAAAAGTTGTATGCCTAACAAATATGTTCTGCTTTTACTTCACTATCTGTCTGTTTAGGAAGGAGAAGAAACAGACAGATCGCTGTTGCATGTTTTTGTAAACACAAAACTCTTATATAGAATTTGATGGGCTATATAGGTACCTCACCCCCATTGTTACTCGAAAATGTATAGAAAGGACAGGTTGAATGGACTTTACCGGTACCAGTGAAGGACAGAAGAAAACAAATTAAAAAAAATAATTATCTTTATTAAAAAAAGTACAAAAATGCTTGTGACGTGAGTCGCTGTTGGGCGCAGGGTGACCAAGAAAAGAATGAACCCTGAAAATATGATTGGATTACTTCAAATGGGACAGTAATATTCATTAACAATATCTCTCAAGAATATATGTAAAGACTATTCTTGGGTTGTTTGATTCTGAACTTAACATGTTAGTTGAGAGAGCTGATCACATTGGCCTCTAGAACTAGGTAGGAGCCGGACCGTCTACTCCTACTATAGTTTATTGCCTACTAGGCTGAGGAGGGGAGGAGATCACTGTTTGTATTGTTAATTGTAATTAGCTCCTGCTATTGTGTGAAGGTGTCCTGTGTTATACTTATGATAATGTTGATTGTGTCTTCTGAGCTAAAAGACGGCAAGTCTGTCCTAATGGTCATGTCTCTGAGTCACCTAGTCTGAGTAAATAATTTAGTAAATTAGCTCATGTTAATTAGGTTTCTAGTTACAGGTGTATTGTTAGAGTAATATGAGCAGGAGGTAGGAACCTCCTCTTTAAGGGCTCTTTCACACGGACGGACCGTATGTCCGTTTTTCCTCCTTCCGTTTTCGGATGCAAAACGGACATACATGTATCCCTATGGGATAGCGGTGTCAGCGGATGAACATCCGCTGACACCCGATCTCGTCCGTGCCCGCTATGGTCCGTTTCTGCAGACGGAGGAAAACCCTATTTTTCCATCCATCTGCAGAGCGGATCGGATGACGACGGACTCTACGGTCCATCGTCACCTGATCTACCATAGGGGAGAGCGGCGCTGTGACAGGTCCGTCCCTGCACAGCTTCGCTTCGGCGATCCCAGCTGAGGAAGCGGATATCCACGGGGCGGATCTGCACTGATCCGCCCCGTGTGAAAGAGCCCTAACTGTATATAAAAACTTGTAATTTTGGGTGTAAAAAAAAGAGTCCTGTTTGACCCTCCATACAGAGCCTGTCTCGTACTTGGGGGGGGGGGGGGGATTATTTGTATGGGTTTCTTGTTCGGCTGATTGGAGTGTTCGGTAGCTGGCTTTGTGTTCGGAAATGGAATGTCCTAAACGGCTTTAACTCCTTTCATACTCGTGTTGTTACAATGCTTAACACACTGTTAATAAAACCAAGAAACATTGGCTCAATAGCAAAATATCAGGTCAATAGGTTACTATATCTCTGTTACTGCTGTGTTAAGAGGTTGATGCGTTTCCCATCCGTGCTTCTTCAGGACCTCAATTTCTAGACCACAGACAGAGATGTCCTATTCATGAAAAAACATAACTGTTAAAGGAGAAGTCCAGCCTGAGCTTTTTAGGCTGGGCTTCTCCTAAGGGTCACGGGAGTGCAATTCGTTTTTGTAACCTTCGTGAATCTGCATCTGAAGTTGTATCACTGCTGTTCACAACAGAATTCCTCTTTTGTCTACCTCCACTGTTCATGGTTCTCCTGCATTATTTTTTTTTTAATGTATTGTGCTGCCTATACTGTTAAGCGAGAGCTCTGGAATAGATGACCTGAAACCTTGGCCTCCTCTATTCCCCAGCGATTTGTGCTGACATGACATTGATAGTTAGGAAACTTTCCTTTCACAAAGTAAGGGGAATTGAAGAAGCGTATGGTTGATTGAGGGTATTCTTCAGTGGGGACCTATTATCATAGAAATAAAGCTGGAGAGCGCTTTATGGCAGCAGGTCACAAAATATTTTAGTTGGTGCATTTAACTTCCTGTCTGGAGGGGATATAAAGTATCGAGGCCTTTCTCATAAGCTGGAGTAAGTATTTAACCATTGCTTGAACTGCAGATTCATTCTGCCCTTCTCAAGAACAAAGGATTTTTGGCACTTAAAGCTTGTTTTTATCTGGTAGATGTATCCAGTTTATTTTAATTGTCAATAATTAAAACGGGTCTAGATCCGATCTCTCAAAGTTTTTAATATGTTAATGTCATTTTGCAAGTTTTTTTTATTTTTATTATTATTCTGTAGCAGATTATCTTCATAATACCTAATGACCCTGGCCTAAAGGGCCTTTTGTTTAGGCAATTTTTGATATGGGGTGATAGTTGCAATCCTGTGTAAACTGTTGCATGGAGACTAAAGTTGGTTAGATAAGAAAATTGAAAGAGCAGGTCAGAAAACAGTGGCTGCTTTTTGCTTATTCAGACCACTGCTAGCAGAATTTAAAAACTGCAGTGGGAGAATTGTTCATTCGTGCTGTATAGCGACTATGGAGGAATCTGTGAAAGTGATGCTAAACACACTGTTTAATTTACATTGTGCCTTCTATTTCTGTATGTGGATGATGGCACTGTAATTATTTTAGATTAAAAAAAAACAAAAAAAAAAAGCTTAGTACTGTTTCCTAATCAATATACACCTATCACATGACCCAGATCTTTCCCAGCCTGTCTGCAGGGAATCATGAGCAGGAGGAGCAGGAGGAGCACTATATATATATATATATATATTATATATATATATATATATATTTATATATATATATATATATATAAATATATATATATATATATATTTGGACATGGGCACAATTTTCATACTTTTGACTCTAGGCCACCAGAATAAAATTAAAATGAAACGATCCAAATGAATTTGAAGTGCAGACTTTCAGCTTTAATTCAAGGGGTTGAACATAAATATCAAGTACAAATTTTAGGAACTGCAACAATTTTTATACACAGTCCCCCCATTTTTAGGTGCTCAGATGTAGTTGGACAAATATATATATATATATATATATAATATATATATATATATATATATATATATAAACAAAGAAACGGCGCTGGAATAGACGTGTGCAATATTGAACGAGAAAAAGAAAACACAAAAAGTGTGCAGCTGCTGATAAGAAAGTGCTATAACCTTCAAAAATGCTCAAACCAATAAAACAGCGCTGGCAAACAAAAATTGTGACAAAATAATAAATGATCCCACAAGACATAATGTCTTTTGATGACGCCCTGGAGGAGGGGCGAAACGCGTCGACGTAATTTCCGGCCAAGGATCTAACCACTGACGCCACTTCCTGTTCCCGTGGAGCGCACGCTAAACCAGCTGCAACCGCGGAAGTATCTGAGAAGTTTGCCTTCCTTTATGCATCCTGTAAGTAGCGCAGAGCGCGCATTTTAAAAATCCTTCTACAACACTTTAAAATTTGCTCTCTTCTATTATCGGTACAATATCTCCAAGAACATCACTGTGCCTTGTGTGCATGCATCGCTCCCTGGATCCTCTCATCCCACTGGCTTGTTTATTCAGCTCTGCTTTTGTGCCTACTTGCCGAACCACAGTTTGTCTGCATATCTGCCCTCTGCTTTGCTGCTCTGTCTGTCTGCTAGCCTGGTGAGTCTATTCCAAGAAGGAGCTCATATGTACATTTATTTAGGTTCTTGGTTTTTTGGGACAATAACTGGACTTACTCACATTCTTTTTATTTTTTATTTTTTTTATTTATATATTTTCTTACCACATTGATCACTTATTCAATTTTGGTATCTATGAAATAATTTTATGGTTATTATTCAATCATGTCACTTATGTAATAATTTATCACACATATTATTTGATGCTAGTTTATTTTTTATGGGATTGGTTTGTGTCAGACATGTAACCACTTCACACACATTATTGATGTTTGTCAATTTTGTGGGATCATTTATTATTTTGTCACAATTTTTGTTTGCCAGCGCTGTTTTATTGGTTTGAGTATATATATAATATATTCATAAATAAAACGTTCATTTTTAATATTGTGTGCAGAATCCTTGGCTGGCAATGACTGCCTGAAGTCTGGAAACCATGGACATTACCAAAGACTGGTAGATTACGCGTTACCCTCTAAAGTAACTGCGTTAAGTAACCCCGTTTATTTTAACTGAGTTACTTACATCACTGGTCGCAACACTAAACAAATGTGTGCACCTGGACACACACACAACCTGCAGAATTTCTGGAACACCTGGACACAAAACTGAAGACTCCATCCCACCCAATTCTCTTTGGAGTCTTCAAGTCTCCAGCCTCGATCCGGACTTACCAAATCCAGAGAAAACGTAAAACATCATTTTCAAAGCTTCTGCTGGAGCATCTCAAACTGACTCTTTTTTGAGAGTCCTGTTTCCATTTTAAACTCCTTTTTCTCGAGACGGGGGCTCTTACTCAGACACTGTTTAAGATGCACGGGGTTGATTTACTAAAGATATCAATAGTAAATGAGCCAGAGGTGTGTAACGCATCCTTCTTCTTTTTTTTTTTTTTTTTTTTTATATAATTGAATAATGTTAATATATTAATCTTAAACCTGTAGAGCAGAGGAAGGGAACTTGGACATAGAAAAAACGTAACCGCACATCATAGCTTAAGGTGGTTATAAAGCCTAAGCATATTTTACTTTTAAAGCATTCTCTGCATTAAGGTAAAACATGTTTTGGTAGCAGTATCCCCTCTCATCCCTATTATAATTACCAGAGTACTCATTTGATCCAGCACTGGTATATAGTATATCGAGCAGCAATTACAGCAGCTGCTGGCAAAAACAGACCAACAGACATTTTGACACTATTTATAAACATTGTTCAGACAGGAGATGGAGAGATACAAAGTTACAATGTACTGTATTCACTCTATTGCATTATTTTGCAGATCAAAGGGATGCGCTTCCATCTACCTATGATGTCCGCTAAAGAAATCTGACAAATAGAAAAAAAAAATAAAAAATGTGTTATGTTTTACACTTAGTCAACTTTATTCAGCCATAATTAAAGCGGAGGTCCGCCGAAAAAAAAAAATATTACAAGCCAGCAGCTACAAATACAAATACTGCAGCTGCTGACTTTTAATATATAGACACTTACCTGTCCAGGGAGCCCGTGATGTCGACAGCCGAAGCCGATCTGTCCGTCGGCTCTCGGCTGCTGCCACCGCACTCCTTGGCGCGAGTCGCGCTGCATGTCCTGCTGCGTGTCCTTACTGGTTCCTGCTGTCTTCTGTCTCCCAGAAGACAGCGGAGGAGGACAGAGTAGGCACCGGAAGTGGCGTAGGCCACATTGAATCTCTGCTTGAATACACTTACGTGTGTGTGTGTGTGTGTGTGTGTGTGTGTGTGTGTGTGTATATATATATATATATATATATATATATATATATATATATATATATATATATATATATATATATATACATATTGTATATCAAAGGAATTATTTGCTTTGTTCTAAGAATAATATATATATATATATATATATATATATATATATATATATATATATATATATATAAATATATATATATATATATATATATATATATATAAATATATGTGTGTGTGTATATATATATATATATATATATATATATATATATATATATTTATATGTATAATGTATATCAAAGGAATTATTTGCTTTGTTCTTAGAATAATAAATATATATATATATATATATATATATATATAATTCTAAGAACAAAGCAAATAATTCCTTTGAAAACTGCATCACCAAGTTGTTGCATGTTCTATCAGATGTGAAAGAGTGGGACCTTATAAATCCAATCGAATCTGATCTTAAAATTCCATTAACAATTCATGCAAACTATTTTGTGTTTTAAAGTAGTATAAAGCTTTCTATTCCACTACGTTATGTAAAAGTTGCACTAATGTGATATTTTAATCAGCAGATTTTGGTGATTATATTTAGTAGCAAATATAAGAGGGTTCATAGTTTTCGTATATGTTACATTGGGGAAAATTACCAAAAAATGTAATTTAAATGTTTCACTATTTATTCCCAATAAAAGGCAAGGGAAGAAAAAAATATGTATCAAGATTTGCTACCAAATTAAGGCCCTATCTGCCCTAAAAAGTAGCCTACAAACCGTAAAAGGTATAATGTGCGGCACAAAGATATTGGCAAAACAAAATTAAAGTTTTGAGTCACAAGACTGAGACTGGCTTCACGACTTTGTGTTGCATTAACACGTGCGTTGCCTTACGGTGCCATTTATTCTGAAGGGTACCCTAATACACACAGCTTTGCACTACCATGTGTTGTATAGTCAGATGCAATTTCGAAAAGGGTCTGGTCTCATTTTACATGTACATAAGGTGCAATAGTACACCACAACCGTGTGCAGAGAGTGGCAGTAAACCTCATTCATGAAATCTGAACAAAGTACATATACTGTATCTGTAATGTTTACTTATCTCTCCAAAGCTCTAAGTGTTTCTCTCTGGTGCTTCGTTCCTCTGTTATCAGCATGAGTTACTTCTAAACTTTTTCCAACATATGAGATGAATTTGTGATGAGGAGGGAGCTCAGCACAGACTTTGTTCACAACACAGCTCTGCAGGTTCCTTTTGTTCCTGTACAGTGTGTTTATTTCAGTCAGCTCTCACATACTGTAACTGCCCCTCTCCACCCCCTCCTCTCTGCTCCTCCCAGATGCAGAAGGATTTTATCACAAATCTGCACTTTTAAATGGTTGTAGAGAGGAGAGGGCCGCAGATAAACAAGTAAAACTTATGGATGAAGATTTACACTGTGTATCATCTGAAGCTATTCACTTCACTGGGTATATGAGAAGGTTTCAAACACTTTGTAAACATGAATAATGTAGTCTTGATTATCTCATTAGTTATTATTTTGTCAGCACCTCAAATGTCCCCTTTTCCTGCTCCCCTCAATAAGCTTGTTGTGGAAACTCACTGAAACAACCACCAGATGCCAAGGGTGTTTTTAAGAGCGAAAAACCGATGTAGAATAAAATGCCTTTGTGACTCGCCATTATAAATAAAATGCAACAAATGCCAATAATATAACAAAACAATCATACTAAATTCATCAAAGTGAAAAAATGGTGCAGGAAAATGACAGTAAAAACACTAAGGTGTCCTTTTATGAAGCAGTGATCAGCGGAGATCCAGAGGATCGCCACTGATCACAGCCCATAAACAGTTTATGAATCAGAGATAATCGGGGGGAGAAGTGTTTGAACATGTTCTCCCGCCGATTATATCTGCACATGGAGAATCCTCATTGACTGACACAGTAACGGCCAGTTTATGAAGCTGCGATCTCAGCGCTTCACTGGCGATCTGTGTCAGAATTCACCCTCCCCGATTCACCAACTCAGAGGTGGTGAAGCGGGGAGTGAAGAGAGAATCTCGGGGGATCTGAGGAGGAAAGAGGAAGATAATTAACTTCCTTATGCCTCGTTAAGACCCCCCAACACTGTAACCATGTCCCCCTGTCATATGTATGTGTGTGTGTATGTGTGTATGTGTGTGTATACATATATGTGTATGTGTATGTGTGTGTATACATATATGTGTGTGTGTGTGTGTGTGTGTGTGTATATGTATATGTATATGTATGTATATATATATATATATATATATATGTGTGTGTGTGTGTGTGTGTGTGTGTGTGTGTGTGTGTGTATGTATATATATATATATATATATATATATATATATATATATATATATATATATATTTATGTATATATATATAATATAATATATATATGTGTGTGTGTGTGTGTGTATACATGTATATATATAATGTGTGTGTGTGTGTGTGTATATATAATGTGTGTGTGTGTGTGTGTATATATAATGTGTGTGTGTGTGTGTGTGTGTATACATGTATATATAATTTTGGGGGACTCTTTATTTTATTAACATTAATCACACCGTCTATCTGTGTACTGAGCGGTAATAATCTATCACTGCTTAATAAACTGACATCTCTGTGTTTCAGTGAATTTCTGGTACTGTAATCTCGTAAAGTCTCACGAGATTCCAGTATCAGGGGCCGTTCTCCAGTGTTAGAAGCATTTGTAGATCGCTCCACTCGCTCCACTCCTCCAAGGGTGAAGTGATCTACTCCACTTCATAAACAGGCACACAGAGGAGAAAGATCTCCTCTGTGAATGCCGGAGAACGAAGCAGTGAATAGATTTCACTGCTTCATAAAAGGACACCTAAACCGCTAAAAAAACTAAAGTCCTTGAAGAGTCCATAGTTATCAAAATCAATAAAGTACATATGTAGAAAATATACCATGCTAGCTGCAACTCCCCATAGAATAAATCAAATCAACAAACAAAAGGGAGCAGACGGGAGCGTCAGCCTAGGTGTAGTAGTTTGAAACACAAATATGTTTGTAAAAAGCATAGTAGCTACTCACAAAGATGATTACGTCATTCTCTGACGAAACGGGAGGAGCGACGTGCTGACGTCACCGCGTTTTACGTCCACCAGCACGGGCGTGTACTGCTGCCGGCCGGCCGCAAATTTTAAACCTTTTTTTAATCTGTTTTGCACTTGCGCCTATTGGCGTTTTTTAGCTAAATAAAATTGTTGGATTCCACCCATGGTGTGTCCTTTGTCCCCCTTTTTCCATTCGGGTCACTCTTTTTGGAGATCAACTGACCAACCCTCGTAGCTACAGGGTCCACGAACCAGTACCATCAGTGGTGAGCTCTATATCTATCCGCACCTGAAGTGATCAACATCCATACCTGAGGTTGAACACCGGGAGTGGTGGAGTCGGGATATGCCGGAGGACAAGGCCCTGGCTGGGTTTTAGCCACATGTGATTTCCCCTATTCAGTCTGGTAAGCCTGCAATCTGCCTGGTGGTGGGATCACTACAGCACTTGTCACTTCAGTCTTTGGAAAAGTCACCTTTTACCATAGTCGATGTCACCTGATTGCTGTCCTTGATTGGACACTCAGTTACACTTGGACATTCTTTTGGATTGAATATCATTTGTTTTTTGTCACAATATTCGATACTTTTAGACTTGTATTATCCACGATGGGTATATAGCAGTCCCCATTGTCTATTGATAATTTTGTTTACTCATATTTTGGGTGATATTATTTGTTTTGTCACTATCACTTTCATCACTATTATTATTGGTTGACATAATCACTACCGTCATCATTTATAATTTCTATATTTTATATTTTTTACTTTGTTATCACTTAGCGCAGCCTTTTTTCACTATTATATTATGTTTAATATAGTACTACCTTTTGTGAGTAGCTTTTTACAAATTTGTGTTTTTAAACTACTAAACCTAGGCTGGCGCCCCCGTCTGTTCCCTTATGGTAAATTCATCAGCACCCTTGCATGTATACAGAAGCTGTAAGTTTGATTTGGGCATGAAAAGCTGTATTTCATTAAATTTGCATTACACCCAAAACCAAACCTGTAATATATTGCAGCTTACCCAATCATTAGATGTGGTGGCTGAATTTGTTTTTCTTTTCCTCTTTTTCCCCCCTGTTTTCTCCTGATGATCTGGCCAGTAGCACACCTTCTATATTGGCGTTCCCCCCACTCTGGATGAAGGAGCACAGGGAGCACCTTTGGACTGCAGTATTGTCTGTCTGGGGAGCAGGGGGGAAGGGGATTGTTGCATGTACTAAGCAGATTTAGATACACTAACTTGAAGCCAAACTCCAGCTCACACGCCAGTTAAAAAAGCCATTACAGCAACAGTGTTTTGTTTTGTTGGTTTTTTATGCTTTTAGGATAAAGGTGTTACATGAATAAATAAAAACTGATCATTGAAATCTCCTTTGCCAGTTGTAAATCTTTTTTTTTTTTTCAACACTCTAACTGCTACATTTTGCAGAAGAGCTTGTTCTGTTAAAAAGAAAAACCTTACTAGCTGGATCACCAGATGAAAATTAAAGGAAAGCGATCCGAAAAACGAAAAATAATGCAGCCATCACATCTAAGATAATTGGCAAGCTGCAAAGTAATACATGCTTGCTTTTGGGTTTAATATACTGGTTTATAGCTGTTTATAGTCATTGTATCTGGTATTTAGTATTTTCAGAAGGTAACAGTGCAGAGCACACTAGACCCTTCTCAAGACATAAATCGCATGTCTCCAAAGTAAGGCTTTGTTCCTTATTTTAGGATAGTAGAATGAGTCATGGCTAACATTCCTTTATTCCTCTGGGTCAACTGTACATCTAGAATCACTGGCTTATAGCACAGATACAGCCTAATATTATAGAGCCATTTATTCGCAATTTCATCAAGCTTTTTTAAGGTTTATTGGCCATCATCGGTGCTGTGCATGGAAGCAATGACCTCAGGGGAGTGGGGCTTGGGGAGCAATGAACCAAAATGCTATAGTGAGAGGAGGGGAATCAAAAATCCCTTTACTAAACCAATGCAAAGTAGAAGTTTCTTAGAACAGAAGGTATCTATAAGGCCCCTTTCACACTGGGGCGGGAGCCGTGGTGACGATAAAGCAGCGCTATATTTAGCGCTGCTTTACCGTTGTTTTAACCGCGGTATTCTGCCGCTCGCGGTGCGGTTTTACCCCCCGCGAGCGGCCGAAAAAGGGTTAAACACCCCCGCAGAGCGCCGCCGTAGCGGCGCTTTGCGGCGGTATTGCCGCGGTTTTACCGCGGTTTCCCATTCAAATCAATGGGAAGGAGCTGTATAGGAGCGGTGAACACACCGCTCCTATACCGCTCCAAAGATGCTGCTAGCAGGACTTTTTTTGCCGTCCTGCTAGCGCACCGCTCCAGTGTGAAAGCCCGCCGGCTTTCACACTGGAGTTAAAGGGGCCGGATTTTTTCAGGCGGTGAACAGGCGCTATTTTTAGCGCTGTACCGCATGAAAAACGCCCCAGTGTGAAAGGGGCATAAGTCTTGGTTCCATCAAAAGCCCCCAAAATAAAAAAGGTTTATTCCTTATTTTGAGGACAGTGGATTAAGCCTTGCAATGCTTTCCTTTATGGCCTTGAAACCAATTGTACATCCAGAACCTCTCATAGTTTAGATGCGGCTCAATATATTTTTGGCACTTATTCTTGAGGTGATTGTAGCCGTATTAGTGCAATTGTGACAGAGAAAATTGAGTACTGTCCGTGATACTTTTCTTCAAGGACCAAGTAGTACTGATTCACAAAAGTTTTAGCTAAAACTTTTGTGAATCAGTACTGCTTGGACCTTGAAGAAGGGGACACACCCTGAAAGCTTGAAAAATTATATGTTGGTGCAAATAAAAAAAAAGTATCACGGACAGTACTTTTTCTAATTTTCTCTGCCACTTATTCCAAACTGCATCCAGCTATTTTAGGCTCAGTGGACCTCATTGAAGTTCATGAATATAAAGAAATAGTATGGGCTCCTGGGTGGCAGTGTCCATGGGTGGTGGAACACTCTTCAAAGGGAGGTAGAGCAGTGACTAGCAGGCAGGGGTGACCCTTTTTATTTTTTTTATTCTTTCTTTTTTGAAATCCCAATGGGGATTTGTATTAAAGTGGTAGCAAACCACAGTTGGGGGGGAGGGGGATTCCTGCAAGGCAATGTCATAATGTGCTAGTTTTCATCACACGCGCTGTCACCGCTGAGAGGGCTGTCCTCTTCCACCGGCCTTCCTTATGGGTTCATGAGTGGCCAGGGGCGCAATAATGTCACTATTATGTGCATGGGAGCCGCCGTTTACGGCACGGACTCTGAAGGTTCGACACTGTATGCCATACCTTCAGAGCGGTAATGTCACCGGCTGCATGCACTCTGAATGTCTCCTAAACTGTGCAAGTTTAGGAGATATTCACAGTACCTACAGGTAAGCCTTACTATAGGCTTGCCTGTAGGTACAAGTGGTTGAACAGAGTTTTACTACCACTTTAAAATACTGCACTGCAACTGCAAGCCAAGTGTTTGGCTCATGGTTACAGTGAACTCCTATTGTGCAGCAAGCCGAGTTAAAATTGCTGTGCTATGTGTACATCCCTGTGTACATCCCCATGTGGCTGCAATAGAATTTCCCTGGGAGCAGGGCTGCTGTTAGAAATCACGGGGCTCTGTACACCCTACCTGACTGACCCACCCACCCGAAAATATCAAATCAATATTTTAACGAAGAATACACTAAAATCATTATTAGCAGGGACACACATAACTTAATTTACAGAATTCCTGCTAAATCTAATAGATAGAATTGTATTGCGGTAATAAATTAAAGTTCCATGTGTGAACACTGTTTACTATGTTTTAGTTATGAATGAACATGGTACTGATCACTCACTGTGTTCATTCAGAAAAGGAATGGGTCTGTAAATGACATATCTCCATCCTGAACATCCCCACCCCCATGTGCCCACAGCAGCAGAGGATGAGGGGTGCAATTGCAGGAATGATGCCTTGTGTGCCTCCCCCTGAAAACTGTCTGGAAGTAAAGGGGGAGAAACAAGCTGCTGCAGGAAGAGAAACACAGAGTATCCTTCCTATAATTGACAAAAGCTCCCCCGCCTACGCCACATGGATCATCCTCCCAGATCCTGCCCACATCTGGTTCCCCCTGCCGTGTGCCTGGGCTCCGTACAGGAGGACTGGTGGTACTCCCTTATCAGCAGCCCAGAGGAGAAGGGGCCAGTAAAATCGCAGCTCAACTGTCTATATTCACTACCTTTGGCTGGTTCTATTAGTACCCTTAAGCTGGCTACATATTCTACAATTTCCTTGTACAATTTTCCTTTAGATTTACCAAAACCATATAATATGAGGTCAAACCTAAACACTTCCAAATTGTATGCAATCAGGCAGACCCTTGTACTGGGTAAATCTAACATTATTGTATAATGTGTAGCCAGCTTTAGTGTAAGTATATGAAGTGATCTGTCTAGAAATTTGAAAGAAGGCTGTTGGCGATGCCCCTTACTGCCCAGGCCTGTGCCCCCTCCAATCAAGTTCACACCTGTCTGCTACGCTAGAAAAAAAAGTGTACCTGTCCGCCTTGTATTATCCATGCTTAGTCTTTATGAAGACAATAACATTGTTTTTAAGCAGACCAGCTGGGCTCCAGCTTTTATTTTCTAGCCTACGCTAGCATTTTCATTGTTCTTTCTGCCAATTTTATATATCGGGCCCAATAATCTGAAAGCCCTGACATGTTTATTGCATTAGTCATTGCCAAGTGAAGACCCTTCTGTCAGGCAGTTAGGTGCGTGATTGTGTTTATGAAATGACTGTATTCTTCATCTAGAAATCAGGTATTGTCTTTGTTATTTCAACTCATTTCCTATCGCAGGCTATAATCTTCAGAAGCCGGAAATTGCAGTGTACTCAGGATGTTTATTGCTCATAATGGAGTGACTGAGTCGTGGAGTCGGTGTTTTGTACATATAGTTAGTTGTTGATCACGCTGATCTCTGACATAGATATTCGGCTTCATGCAGAAAGTTTGGAAGAAGGTGTATACAGTAGTGAGGAAGGTTAACTGAGTTCCAGTGAATGCACAAAATGGCTACTGAAAATGTGATCCGTTCTTCATTTTAATGATAAATCATGTCAAATGTAACAAAAAACCCAAATTACATTTTAGATTTCTACACCTAATTGAAGAAGTTTTCCTAACAATCAAGATCATTGATGGAAAAGTATATCTGGAAACCAACTGAAGCCCTCATTGGGCATAATACCAACAAGATGCTTTTTCTTAGCTACTCGTCAGGAAGTATCGAATTCCATTTTTGTTGTCAAAAAAAGGCTTAAAGTGCAAATGAATCCAAAACTTATTCTCAATTTTTTGATAAAATGTGGAATGGTTAGAAGCTTTGTTAGATCTTCATTTCTTAAAGTAGAAGAAAGCTGTGAGGAGCTAAATCTCTTAAAGCTGAACTCTAGGATCCTGCACGCTTTCCAGATCTGTCTCCCCAAGCTTAATTAAACCACTGGGTTGGTTATCATTATTATTCTTACAGGACTTGTATAGCGCCAACAGTTTATGCAGCGTTTTACAATATAATTGGGGACAATACAATTACAATACAGTTCAATACAAAAGGAATAGAAGGGATCTGTTTACAGTGCTTACAATCTATAGGGAGCGGGAGATGGTACAAAAGTTAATGGCTGCAGGGGATGATCTGATGGAGGTGACTCAAGTACAGGTGTTGGGTGCAGATGGGGTAGGCTTCCCTGAATAAATTAGTATTTTCAAGGATCAGGCAGACTGGGTACAAGCTGACTGAACATACTGGAGTAGGAAGTTCCAGAGGATGTGAGAGGTTCTGGAAAAGTCCTGGAGGCAGAGAAGGTAACAAGGAATCTAGAGAGCTGGGCTGGTATCTTAGGAGGAGCTGAGAGGACGATATCTACAGATGAGGTTGGTGATGTAGCTGGGGTAAGTGTTATGGATGGCTTTGTACATTGTGGTTAGTATTTTGAATTTTATAAGTTAGGCTAGAGGAAGCCAGTGAAGGAATTGGCAGAGAGGGGCACCACTCACAGATCATTTAGTAAAAAAAAAAAAAAAAAAAAAAAAAAAAAAAAAAATATATATATATATATATATATATATATATATATATATATATATATATATTAGAGCTGCACGATTCTGGGAAAATGAGAATCGTGATTCTTTTGCTTAGAATGAAGATCACGATTCTCAAATGATTCTCAAAAAAAAGACTCTGGGTAGCCGACTATGGTAATATTCATAATATGGGTACGGTAGCAATCGGACTCGGACAGACTGTGGTGGGTAATATTCATTATAATATAGGATATCAGTGTGTGTATATAGATTGTGGATGAGATCAGAGTATATAGATCAGGATATCAGTGTATATAGATTGTGGATGAGATCAGAGTATATAGATCAGGATATCAGTGTATATAGATTGTGTATTAGATCAGAGTATATAGATCAGGATATCAGTGTATAGAGATTGATAGATGTGGGTAGAACATTCAGGAAGTGGATATTTGTGGGGACACTGCCATGGGTTATCACGGCTACCAGGAAATCGGGACCTCTTCATAGGACTATGACCTGTCTATCTGTTGCACTACAATGAGGACTTTTTGCATGCTGCTTTGTCCAGGGACGGACTCCATACAATGATTGTAATAATAATAACAAGGCATTGTGCAGCACACCTGTCCCCCCCGGTCACGTGGTACTCGGCTGGAGATGACTGTCCGGTGTTGTGCAAATCATGCTTCTACCATCCCCGCCACCCGTGCGCGTCCCCTGTACAATATTACTAGTCCTTCCACACACACATGTAATATTGTACAGGGGACGCGCACAGGGGTGGGGACGGTAGAAGCATGATTTGCATTCGGCTAGAGGAGGAGGAGCGGCAGTGCAGAGGACTGGAGAGGTGGAGTTCCGATCAGAGCCGAGAGCCAGGGGGAACAGATTTTGACACAGCGCTGATGGCTGACGTCAGTTCCGGTTGCTGACATCGGTTTCAATAGTCGCCATTTGCGTTCCACGCTGGTTACGTGGAACCGGCGGGGATAAACGAAAATCGCGGGTCATCCAGCTTGGAAATCGCGCGGGGGGTGAATCGAGATCGTGATCTTCTCTCTATTAATCGTGCAGCTCTAATATATATGTGTGTATGTATATATGTGTATATGTGTGTGTGTGTGTGTGTGTGTGTGTGTGTGTGTGTGTGTGTGTGTGTGTGTGTATAGCAACAGCATTCATAATAGCCTGGGGATAATTATTAATAACAATAATGTCTTACTTTTGTGTAATGACTATTTTAAGGCTGGTGATATCATAAGCATCTTTGGAGAAAAATAAAAAATAAATTGCCGGTAGGAGAACTTGAATTAAACAAAATTAAGGTTTCCTATTTAGAATAATAAGCTGTCAGGTTAGTAAAACAGCGATATCAGAACCGATTCAGTCATACAGTTTGTAGTGTACATAGATTTGCAAAACAATGGGATAAAGGAATATTCCTGAACTTTGTTTTAATATTGCAAAATACTGTATATACTCGAGTATAAGCCGAGTTTTTCAGCACATTTTTTTGTGCTGAAAATGCCCCCCTAGGTTTCTACTCGAGTCAAGCACTTTTCTGCAGCTAGGGTTGCCACCTGTCCAGGATTCACCTGAACAATTCGGGTTTGGAATCATTTGTCCGGGTTTCAGACTGCCTGAAACCCGGACATATTATTTAGACTGGACTATGGCATCCCAGCAGGGTTGCTGGCTGCAGTTGTCTAAGCTTAGAATGTCTGTTACATTCTTATATACTGCCCAAAGCCAGCACTAACAACCCCCCCCCCCCCCAAACACAGACGGGAGAGTATAGAGGGCTCGATCTGCACCTCTTCCCCCCCACCCCTACCCCTCTGTGTCTGCCTACACTCCAATCCCTGACGCTGTGCCTCAGAAAAGTTGGGGCTGGAAATTTGAAATCCAGCAGCCTCAGATACATCTGGATGAGAGGTGCTGACTGCCAAGGGGGGATTGAGCTCACCATCCACCCCTGTCTGTGACTGAAGTCTCCCCCTTCTCTCTCCTGCCTCCGAGTAAGTACACTAAGGCAAATCAGGGTTCTCAGAGCACCCCTTACATCAGAGTTCCCGTTTTCACCAGAGGCCACAGTCTTTCCCCTTACATCAGTCTTCTCCATATATCAGAGTTCTCAGTGCCCCCCCCCCCCCCTTAAATCATGGTTCCCAGAGCATTGCTTATATTAGAGGCCCCAGAGTTCTCTTACATCAGAGTCTGCAGAGTCCCCTCTTACAGTGAAAGGGAACTCTGCGAGTTCAGATGTAAAAAGGGAAACTCTGTGGACTCTGATGTAAAGGGGGACTCTTGTTATTAACTTCATATGATTAGAAATGTTATTTAATAGCAAAATATTTGTATAGTTTATACTATAAAAAAAAATAGCTGTGTGCCGCTAAAATGTTCGGATTTGACTTGAAGAAAAGGTGACACCCTATCTGCAGCAGAGAATGACATTTTCTGACCCGACTTTGGTGCCCCCTTTCTCGGGGCCACTTGGTGCTAGGAACCCCAAATTTGGTATGCATACCCAGTGGAACTAGCACTACCACATCCAAATTCGGGGTTCCTATGTCATTTGCAGCTAGGGGGCATCTAGGAACCCTTAACTACCAAGTTTGAAGTTTGGGGGACCTATGGCTGCAAATGGGCACAGTTAGGCTACAAATGGGCATTGTTGACCCTCTTTTCCACTTACGGTAGCTGCGCATTTCTCACCCTAGGCTTATACTCGAATCAATACGTTTTCCCATTTTTTTGTGGTAAAATGAGATGCCTCAGCTTATATTCGGGTCGGCTTATACTCGAGTATATACGGTATACAGCCTCATGCTACATAATGAAGCTCCATTTCATGCTGAATAAACTAAATTATTAATGTATCTTAAATAGAAAACTATATTTCGATTTTTACTCCAAAAGCATTTTATTAACCACTTCCCGTAAAATGACAGCCGGGCAGTGGTTCAGCTGCTCCTCTCTGCCAATCCCTTCACTGGCTTCCTGTACCTTCCCACCGTGTAAAATTTAAAAATGCTAACCATAACATACAAGGCCATTCACAACATCGCCCCCATCTACATCACCAACCTCATCTGCAGATATCGCCCAAATCGTCTTCTCCGCTCCTCCCAGGGCCACCTGCTCTCTAGCTCCCTTGATACCTCCTCCCATGCTCACCTTCAGGACTTCTCCAGAGCCTCTACCATCCTCTGGAACTCCCTGCCCCAGTATTTCCGATCAGCCCCTACCCTGTCCACCTTTAGGAGATCCCTGAAAACGAATTTATTCAGGGAAGTGTATCCCACACCCACCTAACTGTCCCAAGCCGCCCCCATCGAATCATTCTCTGCAGCTATTACATTTTGTACCACCACCCCCTCCCTTTAGAATGTAAGCTCTACAAGCAGGGCCCTCCTGTACCTTTTTTGTATTGTACTGTAATTGTGTTGTCCCCCCTATACATTGTAAAGTGCTGCGTAAACTGTTGGTGCTATATAAATCGTGAATAATAATAATAATACTGACTGGGCGTCATTTAACTGCAATTGCAACCACGACTCAGTTTAAATACGATTTATTTATTTTTCTTTTAGAAATTTCATTTTTGCTGCAGCATTTTCTATGCATTCTACAGATGCGCCACTTTGCAGGCAGACTAAGGGAACCACCCAGACACTATATTTAAAGGAATTTCTCTTTTTTTTTGCACTTTAACCACTTACGGACCACCCGCCGTCGTTATATGTTGGCTGTTTGAAGAGGAATATTATTGTTATGGCAGCAGATAGCTGCCATAACCCCGGTATTCTCTTCTTCAGCGGGCGGTCCGCTTTCAGATGAAAGTGGTCTCTGAGGCGGATTCGCCACAAAATCACTTTTATCGGAGGCGGGGGAGGGCCCCCTCCTGTCGCACTCCAGTAATCGACGATCGCATCCTCTCATGTCCACTGCCTGGAGCCAAGTGAGGGGAATATGGCCCCCACTCGGCTCCAGAGCCTAGAAGGGCAGAAGCAACTTCAAATGTCACTTCTGCCCAATGCTCTTAAAGGAGAATTTTTATTTATTTTTTCAAATTATTTATTTTTACAAAATTTTATTGCATTTTTTGTGTAAATTTGAGATCTGAGGTCTTTTTGACCCCAGATCTCATATTTAAGAGGTCCTGTCATGCTTTTTTTTTCTATTACAAGGGATGTTTACATTCCTTTTAATAGGAATAAAAGTGGGCCAACATTTTTTTTTTTTTTTTTTTAATGTACAATAAATAAGAGAAACAAAACATGTAAAGCGCCCTGTTCTGCCGAGCTCACGTGCAGAAGCGAACTCATATGGGAGTTGCACCCGCATATGAAAACGGTGTTCAAACCACACGTGAGTTATCACCGCGATCATTAGAGCGAGAGCAATAATTCTAGCTCTAGACCTCCTTTGTAACTCGAAACATGCAACCTGTAGAAATATTTAAACGTTGCCTATGGAGATTTTTTAAAGGTAAAAGTTTGTCGCCATTCCAAAGGGGGGGCAATTTTGAAGCGTGACATGTTGGGTATCAATTTACTAAGCGTAACATTATTTTTCACAATATGAAAACAATTGGGCTAAGTTTACTGTTGTCTTATTTTTTTAAGTCAAAGAGTGTAGTTTTTCCAAAAAAAGCGTAAGACCGCTGCGCTAGTTATAACCCCTGTGTCCCATTGGGGAGATTTCTCTTCAATTCCTGTTCCATAGCAACTAAGAGGAAATCCCTGATTGTCACAGGAAATATCCCCATTAGAAGATTTCCTATCTACTCCTGCTCTGGTGACAACCCAATTTTTTTTTTTTTTTTTATTCTTTTAATTTTCAGTGATAATATTAAACAGGGAAAATTGGGATGATGAATCTCCTTAACGGGGGGAACAGGCTGCAATTCCTTTTCCACTGTCCAGAACTAAAAGTTTTGCCTTTTAGCTATACTTTAAAACCCATATCTGGACACATAAATTATCCATTGCAGTGGGACTGGGCCCACACTGCAAGGGATAATTGCTTGTTTATGTCTAGGAACAATAAAAGGAAATACAGTGGGGATAATAATTATTTGACCCCCTGCAGATTTTGTAAGTTTGCCCACTTGCATGGAAATGAAGGGTCTATAATTTTTATCATAGGTGTATTTTAAATGGTTGAGACAGAAAATCAACCAAAAATCCAGAAAAAAACACATGATTCAAATGTCATAACTTAGTTCAGGGCTCGACAAACTCCGGACGCCAGGTCGCGTTTGCGACTAGAATTAGTGGCCTGGCGCCTCGGGCGGCACAGCTGGGGCATCCCGTCTCCGTGCACCCCCCGGTGCGCGATTGCATCGGGCTGCGCCAGCTGGTAATTGAGGCCGCGGCTTTGCGGCCTTCTGTAGTCCTATGCTTCCTTATGGACTATGGCGCCCTCTTGTGGTGGCTGTTGGTATGACAAGACAAGCAATGCTAATGGAGCTTGTTTTCACTGCCTTCTCTTGTGATTGCAGGCGTCATCTGGCACCTTTTGCCTAATGGTGAGTGTGGGGTGGCTGGTTTATTTATTTAAGTAAAAACTGTTTTATTTTTTTTCTTAACATTTATTTATCATATCCCTGCTTGTCCCTGTATTGGTGTCACTTGAGATGTCAGTAGCAGTTCCAACCCAGTGTCAGATTGTATGCCGCACTATTGCAGTCATGCTCTAAGTTGCCGATCACCGCCAATACTAGCATTAAAAAATAAAATAAAGAAAAACTCCAGTGTATATATACCATAATCTGTAGACTAACTTTCACACAAACCTAATAATAATATACACTTATTGTGATTTTTATTTTTTGTAACCAAAGACATGTAGCAGAAAGCGTTTTGGCCAACATTTATTGGATATGTTTTATTGCAAAAAGTAAAATTGCTTTGTTAGCTGGCTCCTAGATTCCAAGCAAATTTGTGAAGCCCTGACTTAGTTACTTGGTAGAGAAACCCTTGTTGGCAAGCACAGAGATAAAACATTTCTTGTGGTTGGTTACCAGGCTTGAACACATCTTGGGAGGGATTTTGGTCCACTCTTCTTTACAGATCTTCTCTAAATCCTTAAGGTTTCTTGGCTGTTGCTCGGCAACTCGAAGTTTCAGATCCCTCCATAAATGTTCTATAGAATTAAGGTCTGGAGACTGGCTAGGCCACTCCCTGACCTTATTGCCCTTCTTCTTGAGCCACTCCTTTTTTGGTGTGGCGGTATGTTTTGGGTCATTGTCATGCTAGAAGACCCAAGGGAAGAAGGTTCTCATCCAAGATTTTACAATACATGGCCCCGTCCATTGGCCCCTCAATGTGGCATAGTCAGCCTGTACCTTTTTAGCAGAGAAACCGCCCCAAAGCATAATATTTCCACCTCCGTGCTTGACTGTAGGGATGGTGTTCTTAGGGTCATAGTCAGCATTTTTCTTCCTCCAAACACGGCGAGTCAAGTTAATGCCAAATAACTTAATAATAAATTTGGTCTCATCTGACCACAGCACTTTCTCCCAAACCTTCTCTGAATCATTAACATGTTTATTGGCAAACTTCAGATGGGCCTGTACATGTGCCTTCTTGAACAGGGAGACCGTGCGTGTGTTGCAGGATTTCCGTCCATGGTGGCGGTGTAACCAATGATTTGTTTGGTGACTGTGGTCCCAACTGCCTTGATATCATTCATAAGCTCCTTCCATGTAGTTCTGGGCTAATCACTCACTTTTCTCATGATCATCCTTACCCCGTGAGGCGATTAATGGTTATTTTGTATTTTTTTCCATTTGTGAATAATCGCTCCAACAGTTGTCTCCTTCTCACCAAGCTTCTTGCTGATGGTCTTGTAGCCCATTCCAGCCTTGTGCAGATCTACAATCTTGTCCCTGATGTCCTTTGACAGCTCTTTGGTCTTGCCCCTGATAGTGGGTTTGAATAGAAGAAAGATATTCTGTGGACAAGTGTCTTTTTTTTTTTTTCTACACATAACGAGTTATCGTTGGGAGCACATTCCTAAATTGACAGGACGAATCTGTGTAGCACATACTGTAGCCAATCTGTGTGAGACAGAATTATTGTTGGTTGGTAGGGGATCAAATTTACTCACTAAACTGCAGCTCAATTTATAACATTTGTATTTTCTGGATTTTTGGTTGATATTCTCTCTAGTATTTAAAATACACCTATGATAAAAATGATAGACCCTTAATTTCTTTGTAAGTGGGCAAACTTACAAAATCTGCAGGGGATCAAATTATTAGTTTTCCCCACTGTATACTTACCTGATCCTCTGCTCCTCCCCACAGCTAGAGCAGCCCCCACTCTCTAGCAGTCTAGAGTCCTGACATCATCAAGACCAAAACGGGGTCCATAGCCCTGCTCTTGATGTGAGGAGGCCAAAGAACAGTCCACAGCTGGCTCATAGGGGAGCATTGTCTGCCCCAGAAGCAGGGGATCAGGTAAGTAGAACGGTTTCTCCTTTCTCCTTGACAAAACGCTGATCTCTGCACTGTATCCTTCTCCCCGTGCATTCTCCAAACATTTGGTTGTGGAGTGCACACTGTACAAGTGTAATGAATCTGATGTGATCTGTCAGTAATGTGTTTATGTATGTGTATGTCCTGAGAATGACACTGGGGCACCCGAGCCCAACACCATGTGGCATGTAATGATGCAGACATTGCCAGAAGTGTGCTACACTGGACCTAGAGATAGATATAAAGTATCATGTTCTCTTTGTATTGCTTCCTGGTGTTCTCGCCAGTCCCTCGGCTTTCCTAATAAAACCTGACCATACTAACCATGAGAGCACACCATGGTTAGTTCTCTAGCTTTTACTGGGAACTCAGCCTGCTCTCCTCCAATGATCAGCATGTGATCACGTATATCATTTTTTTTTTTTTAATATCTAAAGACAAATGTTTTGCCTTTCACATATATATATATATATATATATATATATATATATATATATATATATATATATATATATATATATATATATATATATATATATATTTAATAGGGATCGTTGCAGTTTTTTATGTCACAGGGTATTTGCGCAGCAGTTTTTCAAACACAATTTTTTTGGATAAAATCCATTTTAATGAATTTAAAAAAAAATACTAAACACTATATATACAAAATTTTTTGGAAAATATGAAAGATGTTATGCCGAGTAAATAGATACCTAACATGTGTTCCTTAAAAATTGTGGCAACAAACTAAAAATTGTGCACGCTCAGGCAGTGGCAACAAACTACGATACTTAAAAATCTCCGTAGGCAAAGCTTTAGCAGGTTACCAGTTTAGAGTTACAGAGGTCTAGCACCAGAATTATTGCACTCACTTTAACATTCACAGTGATACCTCACATGTGTGCTGCGAACACCGTTTACGTATGGGTTTGCTTCTGTAAACGAGCACAGAGGGATGGGGGTGTTTTAATTATTATAATTTTTTTTTTTTTTTACACTGTCCCTTTTTATAACTTCTATTCCTATTACAAGGAATGCAAACATCCCTTGAAATAGAAATAAGGATGACTTTTCCTCTTTATGGAAAGATTGGGGGTCAAAAAGACACCAAACCCCTCCTTTACCTTTTTTGAGAGCAAAAGATCAAAAAAAAAATTGATCTATTGCTTTAAAAAAAAAAAAATTTTACTCCCGCCATAGACCGGAAGTGATGTCATGATGTCACGGTGTCACGATGTCCAAGGCCATAGAGGTGACCAGAGATGATCTGGTCTCTGTTCTTCTCTGTGACCAGCTGGCCACACTGTCAAATTGTTTCTTGGGCATGCCGGTAAAAATGGTAAACCTATGAAACACAGTTTGGGGGTTGTTCGCTGCTTCTGAAAGCAATCCAGCAGCTAAATACTAGGGTTATGGCTGATGGCTTCAGCCATAACCGATTGCAAAACTATATATTTCTATGTATGTATTGCAGTCGGCAAGTGGTTAAACTGAATGGGTTGTTGCACTAGGTGGTCGTTTACAATCACTTTAAAGGCTCATTATACTAAATAAAACGGCTGCACAAGAAATGAGGACAGGAAACCAGCAATAAGGTGTGTTGATTTGGTTTATTTTTCTCACAATTTGATTTGGTATATTTTTCTCACAAAGAACTTGCTAACATTTTATTATTACCTTTCCGCTGCAGTCTGTAGCAGTCCTTGATTTTCTAGAACTAAAAATCATTAATATCATTAAACGTATCAATGGGCAACGGCATTTAAAGAAATACACACCTTCATGGATATGGCGTGTTGTTTTTAAAATATTTCAGCGCTAGACTTAATATCTACAGAAGTGAAGCAAGTAAAAATCTGAATTCGGGTGTAATATATAGGTTTCATAAAATGTATAAAGCCGACTTGGATGAGATTTCTTCCCTAAAAAAAAAAGTAAAGTAGGGTTTAATTTAAGTAAAAATCAAATGCATTTGTCACTTGGACTCTGACACTGACAGCAACACAGTCCTCAAGCAGTCCTGAATAATTCAGTTGAGGAGCATTATCCCACAGTAAGTCAGTCAAGCTGCTCTTGATTGACAGTTGTGCATTGCACACACATCTCATAAACGGGCGCCTACAGAAAAGCATTCCCTGCCTCCAGATTCTGTGGATTACTTGTGTGTTTAATATTGGGACAGTTCAGGATTTCATTTTAGACCACGCAGCTCTCAGTGCTACTTATGGCCTGAGGCAAAGTTAATATGGGGCAAGATTGCACTTTAAAATTGCATGAGCTGCTGACATCACAGAGAGCATGCTGGGAAGATGGAGTATATAATCTATCATCTCTGCCCATTACAGCCCGTATCGATATCCTATAACATCATGTTCTCCAACGGATCGCGTTAGCTGGATTTCACTCTCAGATGATTTGATGGGAAGTGGAGTTATGTTAGCAATTCATCAACATGCCATCCACACGCATCGCCATGAGAGAAGCTTGGATGAGCTTTATATAAGATATATATGTATGTTGAAGTGCTTTGTCCATGGTTCTCACAGGTTTTAACCATGGCTGTGGTTAGAGATTTCTAGTGGAAGGTAGGAGGTAAAACCACACAAACCAGAATACAGTGTATATTGACCCTTGTGGTAAGTGCTGTTCAAAGCTCAGATTGATGCCCATGTTTTAACTGACTGTAAGTGGAGCATTCTAAAGGAGATGGTATGAGTTTAAGAACGAATTATATGGGGAAATACAATATCGGGTAATTATACCTGTAATTGCAATGCAAAGTATTTATTTATTGTATGTGCATGGCTTACAGAGCCCTTCATTATCCCATTACAGCTTGGTTCTCCTCACTATAGCCTACCCCAACAGCACATGACAGACCCTGTCTCCTCTTATCTCAGTCTCTGCGGGTAAGTCATGTTCAAGAAAAACAAAGCCACAGTATGATAAAAAAAAGGGCTTCAGATTCCATGAGTTGGCCAGTTTCAAATAAGCTTGCAACTTGTATTGCTCTATTTTTTATTTATTTTTTTCTTAAAAAACCTGCAAAGTTATAATGTGCTAGTATGCAACAGCTTGCTCCATCCATGCTACACAGATGGAGGAATCTCCTCTGCCAACTATTGTATTGTGACAGCCAACACTCACAGCTGTCAGAAAACCCAAACAGTGGCTGCAGCCACTCTTTGGCTGAGCATTTTCCACCTGGCTCATTTGACAAGTCAATGGAACAATTGACTTTTTTTAAAACCGGGTTGTGCCAGTAGTGCCCTGTCTGGCTGTTTTTAACCAGGTTTAAAGGAGAAGTTCAGCCTGAGCTCATTCGGTTGTGTTTCTCCTATGGGTCACAGGAGTGCACATTAGTTCACTTTGTGAACTATTTTCAGCAGAGAACAGTCTGAAGTCCGCTCTCTGCTGACATCACCAGGATCAGTCCAGGCACCGCGTCATCCCAACTTCGGAAGTCTGGATTTGCCAGGTCCCTGGACTGACGGATGCTCCCTGCCCCTCCACAGTTCAGCGCTCCAATGAGTGTGGAGGAGCAGAGCAGGAGAGATGCTGACTGACAGGCAGCAGCTCTACACTCGGGGAGGTGAGAGAACCGAGCCATCGGCAGTGTTGGGTGGATCGGTTCTCTGTGAAAAAGCAGCAGGGGACAGATGCAGCATTGGACCAATGCTGCATCCACCTAGGTAAATAAGAATATGGGATAAAAAAAAAATCCCATACTTCTCTTTTAATCCAAGTGGCCTACATGGAGTAAAAGGAAGATAAATATGTGCAGTTGGTGGGACTGCTCTGTTATTGACTTTATTTCTGTATAGGTTTACTTTAACCTTGATATGTCACTTGTGTCCTGGGAAAGCAGCATCCCTTTGACTGGTATTCCAGTCACCTTTTTTTCTCTTGTATTAATACATATGCTGCAGGGACCGCATTGACTTAGTGAATCGGCCTATTTCTACAGTTTAAACCATTTTACCTCTTGCCATTGTATCCATCCATCCCACGGAATATCACTTCATGAGCTAAAATACCGAATGGTTTCATGAGATAAATACCTCACATTTTGGTGAAATAACGCACGCTTTATTTTAGTAGCGTTTTTTGTGAATTGCAAAAATATTTAGAAAAATGCTATGAGCTATTTTAGATCAGATTTTAAAGTGTAAAATAACATTGTGAATTGAGCCCAGCGTCTCTGTTCCAGACATTTCCCCATTTCTTGTCATGGTGAAAGGTGTTTGACATCCTATATGGAGACAGAAAATGATTACTATAGCCCTAAAAATCTGTCAGACAATAAACTATTCCCAGATCAATCCAAGACTAATAAAAAAAAAGGAAAAAAAAAGTTTTGGCTGTAGCGCACCTTTTTAATTAAGGCGTCTATAGCAGCCAATGTCTGAACATAGGAGGGAAGGTTACAGGTTTATAATCACTCTTGCAATTGAGTAAATTACATTAAACCTGCATATTGGAATAGGCTGCTTCAGCTTCTCAGTTTTATAATATGTTATTGACAAACAGATTATATTACTTTTTCTTGCTTGAATAAAACAATATTGAGAAGGAAAAAACACATTACCTATCACAGGGTGGATCAATACTGACAATGTGGTTGTGTTTAACCCATTGTTTTGGCTGACAGATTGACTAGTTCAGCAACCAACTTAAACATTTCCAGTGGCTGTGCAATTATAACAAGGGGCACAGAGTGAGTCCTTAAAGGCATAGACATTGACCAAAGCATAAATGTACCTAAAATGCCAAAATTTGGATTGTAGTTGGTCATAAAACCATGAATAAAACACTTTTCTTGGTTGATCTTATACAGGATCTCACTTAAGACTTATTACCATATCTATCTTATTATGCGGCACGTAGTAATATAGGGGTTTAAGCATTTGCTGACCGCAATATGTAATATATATATATATATATATATATATATATATATATATATATATATATATATATATATATATATATATATATATATATATATATATATATTATACGTTGCAGTTTGCAAGTGGTTTACCGGAATTATGGATATTAGCCATAACCCCAGTACCGTTCTTTGCAGCTGGCTTTCTCATGAAAGCATTCTGATGGGCTCATAAGTTACTGGAATACTTTTCTGAAGCATTTTTGCTTTTGGTATGGACCTTGCTTTGTGCACTGGTCCAAATCATTTGGTGGAAGGGGGATTATGGTGTGGGGTTGTTTTTCAGGGGTTGGGCTTGGCCCCTTAGTTCCACTGAAGGGAACTCGTAAGGCGTCAGCATACCAAGACATTTTGGACAATTTCATTCTCCCAACTTTGTGGGAACAGTTTGAGGATGGCCCCTTTCTGTTCCAACATGACTGCACACCAGTGCACAAAGCAAGGTCCATAAAGACATGGATGAGTGAGATTGGGGTGGAGGAACTTGACTGGCCTGCACAGAGTCCTGGCCTCAACCCGATAGAGCACCTTTGGGATGAATTAGAGCAGAGACTGCGAGCCAGGCCTTCTTGTCCACATCAGTGCCTGACCTAACAAATGCGCTTCTGGAAGAATGGTCAAACATTCCCATTGACACATTTCTAAATCTTGTCGACAGCCTTTCCAGAAGAGTTGAAGCCGTTATAGCTGCAAAGGGTGGGCCAGTTGAATATTAAACCCTACGGACTAAGGCTGGGATGTCATTAAAGCAGTGTTCCACCTGCAGACATTTTTTTTTAAAAAGTCAACCGCTACAAACACTGTAGCTGCTGACTTTTAATAAGGATGCTTACCTGTCCAGGGAGCCCGTGACCTCGGCCCCCCGAGGCTGATCTTTCCAATGGCTGGGATGCAGGCTCTGCCATTGTTTCCTACTGTGCATGCGCAAGTGGTGGAGTGCTTTCTGAATGGCCAGTCATCTTCTGGGACACACACAGGTCCCAGAAGGCAGCAGGGTGAAGGAGGAAATTACACCGTGGGCCACGGCCGAGGTAGGACGGAAGTACACTCAGTACTTCACATAAGGTAAGAAAAAAAAAAAAATCATTATCCAAAAACAAGTGGCGGTCATTCCTTTAAGAACAAGTTATAAAATAGGGTGAAACGCCGCTTTAAAGTTCATGTGAAGGGAGGTTTCCCAATACTTTTGGTAATATAATGTATGTGGAAAAAATTTGAATCGCGCTACCACATGATTATAGAAATATAGAATCAAAAATGACATATATGAACCACCTATCATTCAAATCATGTAAAAGAATCCTGTGCATATCATAACAGTAAGTGAAAAATTATGATGAGGATCAAAAAATAATATAAATCCACAATTGAACTGATTATTGAGATTTAAAAAATGATGTCCATGAATTATAAATCAATAAAAATGAACATAAAAATTTGTGAAAACTAAGATAAAAAATATATATATTCAGTCCATAAAGTGCACAAGATAAACTGACTAAGAATCAAAAAAATTGTGAGTAAATCAATATACACCAGTGCAGGGCTGCTGTTAGAAATCATGGGGCCCCGTACAGCATACCTGACAGGGCCCCTTGGTCCCACCCACAACCCCACCCCTGGATCTGCCCCTGACTCCATGCTGTCACAAAATCTGGGGGAATGGTGGGGTGGCAGGAGCTGAAACATGTAACATGTTCCAAAAGGTGAACCTTTAATAACCATTATTATTCTAAACTTTTTACACTATCATAATGCAGCAGAGATGTCTTTTTTTTAGAACTTTTTTGACAACTAATTAGCTGGGATGAGCTCAGACGTGTTCGGACCGTAGTCTAAACCCACCTTAGCTTTACCACCAGGAAGCTTTACAGCACCCCACCAATCATAACTGGATCTGACTGGGAGAGATGTCAGTGTTTTGACATCTGTGCCCGTTCAGTTTGTGTCCTCATACACCACAGACTTGTGTCCATTTACATCAGGCTACCTCTGATCTGTCACATTTAGGGCTGGAAAAATAGAAAAGGATGTTCTTTTCCATTTTATTTTTTTTGACCTGAATGCCCACAAGTCAATTCATATATGGACTCCTGTAGACCTACATGGAGCTTTCAATCAGGTCTATGTCAGTGGCGGCTGGTGCTCCAAATTTTTGGGGGGGACACAAACAAACTGAAAAATTCAGAAAAAAAACACATCAATTGCTGCCTCGCTCACTGTACCATCAAACACAGCCACTGTGCCAATCAATTGCCGCCACTGTGCCATCAAACGCAGCCACTGTGCCATCATACG
This sequence comes from Lithobates sylvaticus, assembly GCA_028564925.1. Classification (NCBI taxonomy): domain Eukaryota; kingdom Metazoa; phylum Chordata; class Amphibia; order Anura; family Ranidae; genus Lithobates; species Lithobates sylvaticus. Next base: position 177,244,322 of record CM053033.1, read on the forward strand.
CAGCTACTGTACCCATCAATTGCAGCTGTAGCGTCACATATGGTGACCCATCACATTTGGCTACCCACTGAACTGCGCATGCGCGATGCCTCCATATGTGTTCCAACACTGTGGCGATCTGCGCTTGCGCAGAATTTTGTGCCCACACCCGACTCCAGGTTCAAGCCCCACCATCCAAGTGGACACAGAGTTAGAGTATAATTATGGCGAGTGAAGCGAGCCGCGAGGGGCCCTGCGGCAAAGTGGTGTCTTACAAAAGTGTTAGAACGCATATGGCGGCATCACGCAGGCGCAGTCCAGCGGGTAGCCAAATGTGATGAGTTGCCATATGTGATGCCACACCACCACTGTGCCATCAAACACAGCTACTGTGCCATCATATGCAGCTACTGTGCCCATCAATTGCCGCCACTGTGCCATCATACGCAGCTACTGTGCCCATCAATTGCCGCCACTGTGTCGTCATGCACAGCTACAGTACCCACTGGTCCACAGGAAAAACTGACAGGCGGACCTGATTGCGAAGCTTGGGTGAAAAATTCTCAAAGGGGAGTGGTTTAGGGGGTGGTAACAATGCAGCTTGGCTGTGTGTTTTTACTGTCCCTTCCCCCCATCACGTGTAAAGTAGCATCTCATTGTGTGCTCATGGTCATTATGATGATCAGAGCACAGCAGGTGTTGTATGGCTCTGTCAGTGTAACATGCTGTTGGGTGCTGACTTTGTTATGGCTGTGCTGTGTTATAGTCTGTAACACACATTACAGCCATATATTAACAAAGTCGGCACCACACAGTCATGTTACACTGACAGAGCCATACAACACCTGCTGTGCTCTGATCATCATAATCATAATGACCATGAGCACACAATGGGGAGTCAGGGGACTGAGCCTCAGCCTGTATGATGTGTCACTGTGTGTGTGTGTGTGTGTGTGTGTGTGTGTGTGTGTGTGTGTGTGTGTGTGTGTGTGTGTGTGTGCAGGGGGGTTGCTTGCCTGTGGACTGGCTTTGAGATTACTCTTTCAGCCTCCTCAGTGATTAGTCTCTCCCTCAGGCTGCAGCACGGCACTTACTGAGGGAAGGGAGCCGCATTACAATTGAATCCATCCGCCGAGGAAAGCATACAGTGAGCACAAGGTACACTGATGCAGAGAAGGGATTGTATGCCTCCACCCGAAAATGGAGAAAAAGTCCTTCTATCACCTCCTGGGCCCCTCTATTAACCTGATGGGGCTCAGGGAGGTACTATATACCTTGCCAATCAAGTAGGTGCAGGTTAATAAAGTTATTTAGCTAATTTGTTTTTTTAGCTAGAAATCTTCTCGGGCCCGGTACAACAGGGCTGGTTGTACTGCCCTATCAACGGCCCTGCACCAGTGCACTGTGTGAAAAACGTCCATATAAATGTGAAAAAGTTGTCTTCAAACTCTATGAGCAGGAAACCGTGTTGAATCCACCACCAAACCAGCAGAAATTAAACAAAATCACCATGATCCCCAATAACAGAGGATCACATGCATGTAATGGATCACAACTTGGCTCCAAAAGGCAGCAGACACATATAACGATTCTTGACAACCACCTCCCCGCCAGTCAGACCATCACATGGATATACGTTATGTGGTACATAAAAAATAGAAGCGCTCCGAATAGTGTAAAACCATACAGATATTTATTGTTTAAAAGAAAGTATTGCACTTGCAATGTTGCAGTTTAAAAAGAGCCTGAAGTCTGATGTGCGGCCGGTGCACAAACAGACAACCCGTCCTTCTGGGTAAACAAATGGAGCACAAGGTGACGTCAGCGTGTCGCTCCGCCCAAAGGCTTCAACGCCGGTTTCCTACTGTGCATGCGCAAGTAGTGCGGTGCTTTCTGAATGGCCTGTCGTCTTTGGCGACACACACAGGTCCCAGAAGGCAGCAGGGTGAAGGAGGAAATGACACCGCCATGTGTGTGTATATGTCTATGTGTGTGTATATGTGTGTGTGTGTGTGTGTGTATATGTATATGTATGTATATATATATATATATATATATATATATATATATATATATATATATATATATATATATAATACATAATACAATATAGTGTATATGTATACACATTCATACACCGGGTGTAATAAGTATTGAAGACGTCACCACCATTTTTCTAGGTAAATATATTTTTAAAGGTGCTATTGACATGACATTTTCACCACATGTCGGTAACTACCCATGCAATCCAGACATATAAAGAAACCAAAACAAATAATTTCAGAAAGTTATGTGTAATGAAATGGAATGACACAGGGAAAAAGTATTAAACACACGAAGAAAGGGTAAAAAGCCAAGATACCAACTAAAATCTATCAGTAATTAGAAAGCAATCCTGGCCCTTGTGAGTGCAAATTAATATTAGCTGGTTCAGTCTCAACTGATGGCCTATAAAAAGGTGTCTCATTACCAGGGTGTCGCACAAGAAACCTCTAATGATGGGTAAAAGTAAAGAGCTCTCTCAAAACATTTGCAACCATATTGCTGCAAAACATACTGATGGCATTGGTTACGCAAGGATTTCTAAACTTCTGAATGTTCCAGTGAGCACTATTGGGGCCATAACCTGGAAGTGGGCAGAACATAATTTCACCATAAACCGACTACGACCAGGTGCTCTTTGAATGATTTCTGACAGTGGAGCAAAAATAATTATCAGAAGAGTTATCCAAGAACCAAGGACTACTTGTGAAAGACCTGGAATTAGAAGGTACAATTGTTTCAAAGAAAACAATAAGTAATGCACTCAACCGCCATGACCTGTATGCACGCTCGCCATGCAAGACTCTATTGACAAAGAAAAAGCATGGTGAAGTTTGTTAAAATTAGCTGCACAACATTTAGACAAGCCTGTGAAATTCTGGGAGTATATAGTCTGGTCAGAAGAGACCAAATTTAAACTCTTTGGATGGCATAATACACACCATGTGTGGAGGTAAAATGGCACTGCACATCACCCCAAAAACACCATACCAACAGTGAAGGTTGCTGCTAGAATCGGCCATCTGCTCAGCCAATCCTGGCTTGAATCCAATAGAAAATCTATGGAAAGAACTAAAGATCAGAGTTCATAGCAGAGGCCCATGGAACCTTCAAGAGTTGAAGACTGTGTAGAAGAATGGACCAAAATCACACCTGAGCAATGCATGTGATTAGCTTCTCCATACAGGATGCGTCTTGAAGCTCTCATTACCAACAAAAGATTTTGTACCAAGTATTAAAGAGGAAGTAAACCCTAATGGTTTTTACTTCCCCCCCCCCCCCCATGCAAAGTAAAAGCATAATGTGCTAGTATGCATCGCATACTAGAACATTATGTGACACTTACCTGTAAACAAACCCATGCTGTCACCGCTGCAGGCCGCATCCATGTCCGCAACTCTTCCTTCCGGGGCCACGGACTCCGGACCTGTGACTGGCTGGAGTGGCATGACGTCACTTCTAGGGCACAACGTTGTGCACGGGAGCCAACGGTTACGGCACTCACTATTGAAAAAACCGGCACAGGCAGCCGCTTCTTCACAGCGCATGTCCGGATGACATCATTGGCGCAGTGTACAGCAAAAATCTCCTAAACCAGGGATCCTCAAACTACGGCCCTCCAGCTTTTGCAGAACTACTCATAGGATTACACATCCTATGAGGCATTGTAAAACTCTGACATTCACAGACATGACGAGGCATGATGGGAATTGTAGTTCCTGAACAACTGGAGGGCCGTAGTTTGAAGACCCCTGTCCTAAACGGTGCACGTTTAGGAGATATTTACAGTACCTATGGGTCAGCCTTTATTATAGGCTGACCTATAGGTACAACTTGCTAATGGAGGTTTTCAACCTCTTTAAATACATTTTATTTCGCATGTTCAATATTTTTTTCCCTGTGTCGTTCCATTTTATTACACATAACTTCATTTATGAACTTATTTGTTTTGGTTTCTTTGTATGTATGGGTTGTTGCTGACATGTGGACAATGTCAATAGCACCTTTTAGAAATAGATTTACCTAGAAAAATGGTGACGCATTCAATTTACCCGCTGTGTGTGTGTGTATATGTATATGTATATATATATATATATATATATATATATATATATATATATATATATATATATATATATATATATATATATATATATATATATATATATATATATATATATATATATATAAATATAAATTTGTAGAGATAGATATAGATCTTTATTAGGACAAGCGGCAGAATGGTCTTTGGGAATATACTTCTAATATACAGATATTATTATTGGCAGTATACCAAGCTAAGGATTATGACCCATTCAGGCGCTTTGATAGTGAGGGCACGCATCTTGAAACATGTCAGCAGGTCACCTGGACCATTAAAGCGTTATGCCAGTGCGCTCTGCTTTTTTCTTTTTTTTCTCATCTTACAGCTTTGATCACTCCATCAGCTGCAAAGCTGTAATCAAAACATTGTTTTGAGGACATGAAGGCTTTTCTTTCTTTTTACTTGGGTGCTAAAGCATATCGATTTTTTTACTTATTTTTGTATTCTACTGATTTCAAAGCACCATTGGATTAATATTGACACAGGTCCCTGTTATCCAGAGATCTGATTGAAATACCATAAGGTTATCCACCCAAAAGGTGATAACCGTAAAATGATGGTAAGGCCAGTGTTGCCAATATTTTAAATAATAATTTACAAAGCCTTTCAGTTACCACTAATGTAACAAAACTCGGCCTGGGGACCCTTCTCTCTGAATGTGTATATTCAGAAATGTAAAGACATTGGACATAAACATTGTCGTGTATTTTAACCGCTTCAGCTCCGGAAGATTTTACCCCCTTCCTGACCAGAGCACTATTTGCGATTCGGCACTGCGTCGTTTTAACTGACAATTGCTCGGTAGTGCGACGTTGCACCCAAACAAAATTGACGTCCTTTTTTTCCCACAAGTAGAGCTTTCTTTTAGTGGTATTTGATCACCTCTGCGGTTTTTATTTTTTGCGCTATAAACAAAAAAAAGAGTGACAATTTTGAAAAAAACACAATATTTTTTTTACTTTTTGCTATAATAAATATACCCCGAAAATATATAAAAAAAAAAACGATTTTTTACTTTCGTCACTTAACACAAGCTCATCAGATCCTACTGGATTTTGGCGACATCTCATATTACAAAGTTAATTTCACCAAATCCATAATCCTAGATATGGGAGTAGAACCCTACTACAAAAGAAGCTACCATATTCGTGGAGCAATAGGGACATCACCTACCTGGGAATCAAAATAACAAACACAATCTTTGCACTAGCTAAGGCTAATATGAGTCCGCTACTTGCCAAACTGGAAACTCAGCTAAGGGACATGTCAAAAAGAGAAATATTATGGATAGGTAAAATTACGGCCTATAAAATGATGATGCTACCACAAATCTTTTTCCGCACCCTGCCAATCCATATACCGCAACTGTACCTTAAACAATTGTCCAGTCTAAGCTGGAAATGCGTGAGCGTCTGGCTTTTTTGCCCCCCCCCCCCAAACGTAACACCTTTCATAGAAAAGTGGGAGGAGCTGGCTTAGTAAATATATATGATTATCTATGGGCGGTTAGACTAGATCACACCAAATACTGGCTACATGACCATGACACACCACTATGGGTAGACATAGAAAAGTCATCAGCACCAACAAAAGACCTAACATCTCTACTCTTGAGCGACACAGGGTCACCATGGTATCTGTCCATTATTTCACCACCCACGCAGACCTCATTGAAAGCATGGAGATTCCTCCTCAATCAAAAACAAACTGAGGTACAAGAAATTAACTACAGGTTGCCAATACAAGTATTAGAAGCAAAAATTCCAATACTGTCAGTAAAAGGCCTAGTAGACAAGGGTATTGTGCACATATCAGACCTGTACAATGGTCCTCTCCTTAAAGCCACAGAACAAATTATGACCCAATACCAATTGCCGAGCAACATGTTGTTCACATGCTTATGAATAACCAACTTTCTACAACGGCAGTCAAGTCCGCAGATAAGCTTACCTCCCAAAGCTTGGCAATTTATCTCGACTACCAAACAAGACATGAAAGGAATATCACTTTTCTTTTCTTATCTTATAGGTAACAAGCTTACATTCAAGAAAACCGTAGCGATGGGCAAATGGAAGGATGACTTAGGCACCACATTCTCAGACGACCAATGGCAATATGCCTTCAGGGAAATGCACAAAGCCTCGCACTGCGATAAGCACTGGGAACTGGCAATAAAAATGGCAAACAGGTGGCATTACACTGCATATAGACTGGCCAGCTATTTCCCAGGATCATCAGCACAATGCTGGAGGGACTGTGGACAAATAGGAAACCTATTACACATGCTCTGGCACTGCCTCAACATTAGAAGCCTTTGGAACCAAATATTCCAATTAATCTCCTCTCTAACAGAAGTATTAACCCACCCCAACACCGGCTTTGGCGATCTTGCACTTGGGTATAGAGAAATTCCCACCTAACCTCAGGCCAGTAGTGACCTGCATCCTCTTAGAATCACGAACACTGATTCTTTGTAACTGGAAAAACAAAAATTCCATAAACCTGACAGACGTCACAAGATCAGTCCATAGAAACTACACATTCGAACGTAAATGCAGATTCAATCAGTGTCCATACAATCTCAGCTCCCAGGCTCTTACCGATCAGCCAGCTTCTTGGCCCTCCTCCGAAGAGTCCTCCCCTGGTCGCTTGTACGAGTTGCCGTGCCTCTCCAATGCCGAGAGCACACCGGGACACTTCAGAATCCTCCTTTAGTTACTGGGCCTCGAACTAGCCAGTTCCGAGGCTCGGGAATGGACGGATTCCCTCCCCAGACCATGAGGGCCTCTGGGGCTGGTCAGGATGACCAGGCTTACGGGGGCAGCAGACACTCCTGGGTCCGGGACCCCTCACGGGGTTGGTCCGGACCGGAACCAGGAATCAAAGAGCAAAACAAACCCTGAACACGTGACTCCAGCATCTTAAGTACCCCTCCCCAGAATGCACAGCAGGGCCAGACGCGCCCGCTGATTGGCTCCGAGAGAATGGGTACCTAACGCGTCCAACCAGACTGCGTTCTCAGCCTGTCACAGGTGCTGACTTCACCTATGACCAGGCAGAATTCCAGTACAGCCCAGTCAAACTGACACCAAAGTTAATGATCTAACAATTAACCCCCCAGAACTCAGTTACAGTTCTGGAAAACTAAATTTACACATATAGCGCACACTTTAGAAAAGTGGCGGCGATCTGCAATTTTTATCGGGACTGCGACATTATGGCGGACATGGACAATTTTGACACATTTTTGGGACCATTGGCATTTTTACAGCGATCAGTGTTATAAAAATGCATTGATTACTGTAAAAATGTCACTGGCAGGGAAGGGGTTAACACTTGAGGTCGATCAAGAGGTTAATTGTGTTCCCTAGTGTGTGTTCTAACTGAAGGTGGGAGGGAACTGTGTAGGGGAAGAGATAGATCACTGTTCATACTCTGTATGAACAGACGATCTGTCACTTCTCCGCTCAGAGAACCGGAAACTGTGTGTTTACACACACAGATCCCAGTTCTCTTTGTGCCCTGAGTGATCGCAGGACCCCGGCAGTGATCGCGACCGCCGGGCACTCGCATCGGCTTCGTGGGCGAGCAGGGGGTGTGCGCCTTTACAGTACGTTGTTTTGCCCAGCCGTGCCGCAGTGCACTTGCAGCAAATGGTTGAGCAGTGGTTAAAAGTTGTCTGCCAATATGTAAAGTGTATGTAGACTTAGGCCTCATTCAAAACGATACATAGGTTTAGGAGATTGCTGAGGTGTATACCCCAAAAACCCTATAATGATGGACTGTAATGGCCACAGAGAGGAGACATAATTGATAAAATAATTCAAATTTTTATTATCAAATTGGTTAAAAATTTAGCAGAAAAAGTTAAAGCACCCCAACAGGGTTGGATAATTCACATACAAGGTGTAAACAATAAAATCATTATAAACAAATGAAAACAATACAATCCATACAATGGTATCAATTGGTGCAGTCTGCTCTGTGGCCATTATAGTCCATTATAGGGTTCTGGGGCATATACACCCTGGCAATCTCCTAAACCTATGTATGTTCTCTGTGTACATTATTTTTAATTATTTTTCCAAAAAAAAAAAAAATGTAGAAAACTAGAGACATTGAAGCAAATAATGGATCATTTTAATGTGCATTGAGCCACTTTCTTTTGGCCTTAGTGTGCCGAAGCCCTAACCTGGATAATAACATGAAATGATATGTGAAGGAACTGGCTGTGCATGTATATTATGAAGGTGGTGAAGCATTCTGCAGCAATTAGAAATACGTAAGAGATGATCTTGATAGACAGCTGAGCATTGTGCGTTTTGCCTCTTCAAGAACCCTAAAGCAAAATACACTGTTCAGATGATTATGTTGGAATTCAAGTGTCAGTTTTAAACTAGAGGGGCAGGAAAAGTGCTGCGAGTGCCTTAGTGATGTAATTTGAAGATTGCGTGCTCACTCACATAGAAGGGACTATTTTTGTATATGCATTGTGGACTGCGTGCACCTCGATGCACTGCTAAAGCAGGGTTCTGTGTTTTAGAAGGTATGCAAAAGTGTTCTGAAATAGTATGCCTGTTTTTAAGCTGTATATATTTCAATCAAAGTAATGTGGGACCGGCACACTATCCATATTACATTCGTAGATGCTCTAAGGCTGCATTCACACCTGAGCGTTTTGTCGCCCTAATCCGCCCTAAGCCTGAAGCTACAAAACGCTCGAGGGGAAAAAATACATTATTCTCTATGGAGATGGTTCACATCTCCACTCCAAAACGCCTGAAGCCGAACGCCTGAAGCTCAAACAAGTTCCGGACCCTTTTTTGTCGCGCGAATCGGGCGTTTTTATTCACTTTACATTAGTGACCTTTTGCTCTGCAAAAAATTCGCGGCAAAACGCGGTAAAAAACGCCGCGAAAATCGCGGTAAAAAACGCCGCAAAAAACGCCGCAAAAACGCGCGATTTTGCTACGCTCAGGTGTGAATGCAGCCTAACTGTTCTAAAGGTATATACTAATGTAAGTGGGCAGTCATGGGACTTCAAATAAATTAGCCACTTTGCTGCTTTTCTTAACGGTGGTCTGATGTTTATGTAGCGGGCCCCACACTTATATAGGTGCTTTGTATGGGTTCTTTTGTAAGTGTAGGTTAGATGTTCTGTATATACTCGAGGTATAGGTTGACCCGAATATAAGCCGAGGCCCCTAATTTACCACAAAAAAATGGGAAAACTTATTGACTCGTGTATAAGCCGAGGGTGAAAAATGCAGCAGCTACTGTAAGTGGAAAAGAGGGTCAGCAAATGCCCATCTGCAGCTGCATGTCTCCCTGTGTCCTGTACATACTCCCTTGTGTCCATTGCAGCCTAACTGTGCCGATCTGCATCCCCTGGGTCCTGTGTATGCCACCTTGTGCGATCTGCCACCAGTGTCCACCATTGCAGTCTTTATGTGCCGATGCAGTCTTTATGTTCGATCTGTGTCCCCCATTGCTGATCCTGCCGATCAGTGTGTAAGGCGCCATTCCAAGATACAAAAGCCGAGCCTCCTTCTCGTCCTCGTCCGTGATAGGAGGAACACTCCGTTTTCCCAGCAGTCAGTGTTCAGTGTTCCGCCTATCACGGACATCCTCTCATCCTCGTCCATGAGATGAGAATGATAGGACATCCGTGATAGGCGGAACACTGCACACTGACTTACTGCTGGGAAAATTTGTGTTCCTCCTATCACGGGCGGGAGGAGGAGGCGCGGCTTTTGAACACTGCCGTCTGTCTGCATGACACGCTGATCATGTAGGCAGATAGCGGTGACTCGAGTATAAGCCAAGGGGGGCACTTTCATCCCTAAAAAAAGGGCTGAAAATCTCGGCTTATACTCGAGTATATACAGTAGGTAAAATTGGCCAGGACCTGGTTCTTTTTTCTTTGGCCTGGTCTTTTTTTTTTGGGGGGGGGGATGGGAGTGTTAGTGTAGGATGGGGTGTGGCCGCCTACACTTGGGCTCAGGAATTCCTCCTCTGCTGGACAGTGGGCAGGCCTGGAAAAAGATGAAGGACTGAGGCCTGAGTGGCAGGAAACCCATGTGAGAGAAGGGACCAATAGTTAATTTCTTTGGTCAATAGGTGTCTCTTATATAAAAAGGGGGGTCACATGCTCAGAGAGAGGAGGAACGGAGACAAGGGTGCGCAGGAGGGCCGGGGGTTCAGAGACCCTGGAGCCTCCGGGTGGAGGTTTGAAGGCCTGGGGGTTCAGAGACCCCAGAGCTGGATAACAGGAGGAGAAGGTGTCCAGGGCGATCCACATCTGGGCTCTGGAGTAAAGTCACCTTGTAGAAACCTAATGAGGACCGGGCGTCCCATGCGGGGATGTACCGGATATCAAAGAAGGAGGAAGTAGGAGTCAAGCAGACGGAGGAAACTGGGAATCGGCTTTCTGTGAATAACATGGACTGTTGATTGGGAGTGAGCAAATGGAGTGCAACCCAGTAGCGCTATTCCGTAAACACACTGTGTGTCCAAGGACTGCAGTGATACACAATTTCCAGGACTGACGGAGATATGACAACAAGAGCCATGGAAATAGGCAGTGTGGCCTGTGACTTTGTAGTCTAAACTCAACGCATTATTCAGAGTGATGCTGGTCGGTCCATAATGGAAGTGTTAAGTTCTAGAAACCGAAAGTTGAGAGCAGTAGGGAGTCACCAGGAGTAAATTGTAACATGCCAATATGATAAGAAAACGGGGCATCTCATATCATCCATTAAATCGCTCATAGATTTACCCCAGAATAAAGCATTATCAACTTTAAAGTCGTCTGGTGTTTTGAAATTGCATGGGACAGGAGAACACGAGGCTAACTGAGTGATGATCAAATACCACCAATAGAAAGCTCTGTTTATGTGATCAAAAATGGAAATATATACATATTAATTTTAATTTGGGTATAGCATTGCATGACTGCACAATTACCAGTTAATATAATGCAGTGCTAAATAGCAAAAAATGGCCTGGTCATGGAAGGGATGAAACCTTCTGGAGCTCAAGTGGTTAAACCTGTCAGCTGCACTATGCTATCATGTAGGGGGGCTTATAAGCTGAAACAAGAAAAAAAAATAGCAGCCAGATCCTCCTCTTCTTGGGTCCCTCACTGGTGCTCCTTGCTCCTCCCTCCTGCTGAGTGCCCCACAGCAAGCAGCTCACTGTGGAGGCACCCAAGCCAAGCTGCTGCTCTGTGTGTCCATTCAGACAAGGAGCCACTGCTTGATCCCTGGCCCCTCTCTCTCCTCATTGGCTCAACGACTTTGACAGCAGCAGGAGCCAATGGCCCGCTGCTGTCTCAGCCAATGAGGGAGAGTCGCGGACAGCTGAGTCTCTTGTGCAACATCGCTGGTTCGAGATGGGGCTCAGGTAAGTATTGGGGGGGGCTGAGGGGAGCTAATGCACATGTTTTTTATTTTAATGCATAGAATGCATTAAGAAAAAAAATAAAAAAAACTCTGACTTTAGAACCTTTTTAATTCCCTAATTGGTGACTCTTAGGACAGTTTTGGGTACTGTAGTTTTTACTATTTCTTGAGCATGCACAATTTTGAGGCATAAATACTTGGTATCTATTTACTTGACTCTTCTTTATCCTATATATTTTTTTTTATTATTATTATATTGTGCTTGTATACACTAAAATAAATGCTACAGTGTCTTTCAGAAAATATATAATGCTCTGGGAGTTTTAGGTAATTTTCAGGCCAAACATATGCATTTTAACGTGTTCAAAAAATAAAAAAAAGAGGGTTCAGGCAGCAAAAGGGTGAAAAAAGGTAAAATAAGTATATTTAAAGTTATTTATGACACACGGAGCTTTAACAAACTATTTCCTTTAGTTAAGTTTTACATTTACTTTAAAGTTAATGACTGCAAGCAATTACAACAAAACTGCAATACATGCGGGGGCCAAATCCATTTTCAATGAGTCAAGGCTTTTTAAAACACACAGGCATATTTAGGGGCTGTGATAAGTAAAGATTACTAACCTACAGTAACCTGGCATCACTCTTCTCTCACTGATCTTAATTTAGTGAACGTAATGTCTGCAATTAATTACTTTACATTACAGTACTTTGCATTTCTGCATTGCTCCACATGCTAGCCTCCTAAAGCGTATCTAACCCCGAGAACGAAAAGCTAATCAGTCATTAAAGACGGCAAGCCTGAAAAAAATTAAGGTAATGCAGCCACTACTTTTTTTTTTCCACCTCGTCATCCTCCACACCCACGCCCTCTCTCTTCTGATTGGCTAACTGACTTTGACAGCAGCGGGAGCCAATGATGCCGCTGCTGTGTCTCAGCCAATTAGGAGGTAGAGTCCCAGATGGCAGAGGGGCTCGTGGACATCGCTGGACAGAGATGGGGCTCAGGTAAGTATTAGGGGGTGCTGGGGAGGCTGCTACACACAGAAGGCTTTTTACCTTAATGCATAGAATGTATTAAGATAAAAAAACCTTCTGCCTTTACAACTCCTTTAAGCAAGAGCAGAAAGTGGTATAATTGTGTCACATTCCTATCAAATACCTGGTAGAAGAGCCTGATATGATGAGGAAGGCCTTTCTTACACCTCTGACTCAGAGAGGTGCAGAAGTACAGAGTGGCACTGGTACAGTGCCTGTAAGTCTTGCTAGCAGTAGGGCAGGTGTCCACGCTGGGCAGCTGAAGTAGTCAGAAGGTTCCAGTAAGCAAGCGAGCTGGTAGGCAGCAGACTGTGGGCAGACTGGCACAGTGTGACAGCAGGCAGCTGAGATGGTTGCTGGTAGCAGATAGGTCAGCAGGTACAGTAGGCAGAGTAGCAGGGTCAGGCAGGCTGAGTCATACACAGGCAGGATTGATTGGGTACAGGCAGGAGTATAGTCAGAAAGTAAGCCGGGTCTGGAACCGATCAGAGAAGCAGAAGCCAATGAAGCAGACAAAAGCGGAGGTCAGGGGACAAGCCGAGGTCAGTGCAGGCAGAGTTCAGAGAGTGGTAAAGACAAGCCAGGTCAACAACTGGAATCAGGACACAGAATCACAGGAATACAGGATACACAGGAGGCTGAAGACAAAGTGGCACTGATCCTGAGCACTGGCCCAGATTAAATGGTCCATTTTGCGATAACATCTGGCACAAGTGCACTTGAGCGCCGATGCTCACGGGTATGCACGCTCACACAAGTGCGCTCACAGGTATGTGCATTTGTATTAGCAATTGCCCAATTTCTGCAAGCACAAATGGTAACATATATTGGCCTGTGCACAGGAGTTTGTCCATAGAAGCCATTTTGTCTATTGGCATGCCCTTTCTTACAATTCCAGAAGTCTGACGGAAAGTATGGAAATTGCACCAACTCTTTGGAGGTGGGTATCCTGCCTCGGAATAAGAAGTCTATCAAATCTACTGTTGCCACATAAGGGCAGCCAACGGAGATGTTTATCTAGTGCAGGGCTCGACAAATCCCGGGAGCCAGGTCGCATTTGCGACTAGAATTAGCGACCTGGCGCCTGGGGCAGCACAGCTGGGGGGTATCCTGTCTCCGTGCGCACCCCCTCCCCCCGGCGTGATTGCGATGGGCCGCGCCGGCCGGTAATTGAGGCCGCGGCTTTGAGGCCTTCTTGTGCTTCCTTCTTGAATCTGGCGCCCTCTTGTGGTGGCCGTTGGTATGACAGCCAGCAATGCTAATGGAGCTTCCAATGTCTTTTTTCACTGCCTGCCCATCTCATTCTCTTTACTTAGAACCCCCAAACATTTTATATATTTTTTATTCCAACACCCTAAAGAATAAAATGGCGGTCGTTGCAATACTGTCTGTCATACCTTATTTGCGCAGCGGACTTACAAGCGCACTTTTTTAGGAAAAAAATACTTTATTTAATTGAGAAAATATGACAACAGTAAAGTTAGCCCAATTTTTTTTTATATTGTGAAAGATAATGTTACGCCAAGTAAATTGATACCCAACATGTCACGCTACAAAATTGCGTCGGCTCGTGGAACGGTGACAAACATTTACCCTTTAAAATCTCCATAGGCGACGTTTAAAAAATTCTACAGGTTGCATGTTTTGAGTTACAGAGGAGGTCAAGGGCTAGAATTATTGCTCTCGCTCTACCGATCATGGCAATACCTCACATGTGTGGTTTGAACACCGCTTTCATATGCGGGCGCTACTCACATATGCGTTCGCTTCTGCACGCGAGCTCGGCGGGATGGGGCGTGTTTAAAAAAAAAATCTTATTTATTTTAACTTTTAATTTTTTCACTGTACTTTAAAAAAACAAAAAAAAAAACGGTGTCACTTTTATTCCTATTACAAGGAATGTAGAAATCCCTTGTAATAGAAAAAAGCATGGCAGGACCACTTAAATATGAGATCTGGGGTCAGAGAGACCTCACATCTCATATTTACACTAAAATGCAATTAAAAAAATTGGTCATTTGAAAAAAAAAAATAATGTCCCTTCAAGAGCTTTGGGCAATGACTTGGAGACAGGTGGGGGGCATCTTCCCCTCACTTGTTTCTCCATGTCAGGCCAGGGACAGGTCCGGATCGCTGTTACCGACCTGGCTCCTAACTTTTTCAGCTGGCTGCTAGATTCCAAGCAAATTTGTCAAGCCCTGATCTAGTGTACAGGGGATAAACTCTGGGTTACCAATTACTGAGGTAAAATGAGAGAGGGATGGAGATGTACTGGACTGTAGTCAGTGATAATGGTGCTGCTTAAGGTGGGATGTTTACTTAACTCGGGGGTAAGGAAGACGAGAGCCAGATTGTGGGAGTCTTCCATTTCTATAGATGCCCAGAGTTTGGCGGCTTCAATACAACTCCAGTTTACTATCCTGGTTAAATGGGCAGCTCCATAATACATAACTGTCAGGAATCCTTATGCATCCCCTTGGCTTCGAGAGGGACAGCAATTGCATCTTGATCCTGGACATTTTATGGGACCATACGATTTCTCGGAAGAGGTATTAAATGTGGTTAAAAAAAGTTAGAGGGTATCTTGATTGGCAGGGTTTAGAATAGAAATAATATGCAGGGAAAAATTGTCATTTTCACTAAATTATTCCTCCCAAACCAAGTCAAAAGCTCTATTCTAAAACAACACAAATCTAGTTTCAGCACCTGGTTGATTTGTTACTGCAATGCTTCAGTATTGAGTTAGACATTATATTGACGGCTTCGCTGTGACGATGAAGCTTAGCAGAGTATCTGCCAAGTGACCTCATTCTTTCCTAGAGCTGTAATTTATTACTCAGAGAAAACAAGTAAGGAGAAGTGACAGGTGCTTGTTACTGTTTACAGGGCATAGTATCAGATCTCCCATGCCCCAATTTTCCTTGGATAGGCACCACTTTTGCAACCGGAAGATCTTAATTTGGAAGTTTGGATCTCCTCAACTGAGACTTCTAGGGAAAGGCAAACCTTTATTTCTCTATTTTTCTTTCACTTTACGTCTAAGGTTAGAAGAAGTAACAGCACCATCAGCTAGTCCCTTTCAAGTGACTTTTATGCTGGCTGGTGCAGCTTGTACCAAGGGGAAGAAGAAAGTCACTTGAAAAGGACTCGCTGGTCATGCGGTTCCTTGTGTGCTTCTAGCTCAAGCTGCTTGAGGCTGAGGTTTTTTCCTTATCAGGTGTACGCACCTTTTTGTAGAAAACCACTTTGGTTTGCAGTGACTTTTTTTATTGGTATAAATAATACAGATTGTTTCTGTATTTTTTTTTTCTTGTTAAGATGTTAGTGCTTTTCTCAGCTTACTATTACATGCAAGGTAGCTGTACTGTATGTATGTCTTCTGCATATATTAATTTTGTCGCACCCCAGAGGTTCTGTCAGTGTTTCTGAAGTATATCTTGCTGTGCTCCACAGCCACCTGTGCCCTTAGTGTACCCCAGTGTTGGGACAAACGCTTCCTTTAAAGCCTAAGCTTAGTCAAATTTTTTTCCCTTTTTAGTCAGCACACAGGACGGTACCCACATTCAATGAAAAGTGTTCTTGTGCTGCTGGGTTCCCTCTTAGAAATCTATAGTCCTCTTCTTCCCCCATACCCCACAGCGGTGGTTATACAAGAACTGGACCCATCAGACACTCGTCAAGCGTGACAACTATACTTACACTTTCCACCCCTTACCTCTTTTTATAGACGCTGTACTTCCATCAGTTAGTAGCAAATGTCTGAATGAAGGAGGTGGAACTTATTATTCATTGGCTTGTCTGCCATTCATAGACCTATAGTATAAGCTCTATGAATGTAGGCTGGAGTGAACAAAGCGGGCATAGACGGCAGTCTTGATGAGTTCCTGAGACAGGTTGAGCCAATTGTAAAAAGCCTGCAGCACCAGAAGATTACAGTTATGGGGACGAGAGGGCAGGGGTTGGGGTTAGGACTTTGGATTTCAATCTGGGAGTTTTTTTTTTCTTATCTGTAATTTTGTTAATGTTTGACACAAATGCTAAGGCCTGGGCAGCCAAAGACCATGTACAAATGCAGCCATTAGATTTTACAGCTTGAATTTGTCACCCAGCATATTTTCTGCCCCTCAGCTTCCATGGTCATGATGGCTAAATATGATTGGTGAGGAAAGAAGAGGAAGCCAAGAGAAAGAGGCAGTTACATAACACAGACTCCAGGAAGTATATTTCCACTGACCCTGTTAGATGGTCTATGAAAATGTGACTGTAGTGCATTATACAGAACTCCTAATAAAGTATCTGAAGTAGACTTTCTGGTTTTAGCACATTTGCAGTGTTTATTATGATTATCAACCAGTAATGACTTTTACCTGTAGCCTTTTAACGCCTATTATAACCAAACCCAGTTGGCTCTCAGTCCATAAAATGCTAGAAATACCTTATTGGTGTCAAATCCTCAGGGGTCAGAAACCAATGATTGATTGTTCTTTGCATTACAGGTCATCTCAAAATGTTCATGCTGATCCACTGGCTTTAAAACTGATTGAAGTCAAATCTGGTTTACATATCAGTGAATCCATAGGATTAGCATGATGAACATACAGCAAGCACTCTCAACAAGTTGTATCCAATGCTATTTTTTAGTGGGCATTGCCTTCAGGAAGCATAGAGACAAATGAAGATGTTTTAGTCTCCATTAAAAGACTGTATCACTGCAGGAGAACAATTAGCATAATTAAGATAACTGTCACTCTATAACAGGAAACACCTGAACAAGGACCTTTATGGCAGGATCACCAAGTATTATTTTAATAAAAAATAAACACATTAACTCTTATAGCAGATTCTAGGGATTGGGTTTACTTACTTACTTACTGTATATGTCAAGGTATGTGCCAGGTACAGGGGGTCCCCTACTTACAAACATCCGACTTACAAACGACTCCTACTTACAAACGGAGGGAGACAACAGGAAGTGAGAGGAAATCCACCCCTAGGAAGGGGAATTCACTCCTGTAAGAGTTAATATGGGAAAAAGGTGTCTCCACTGATGCTTTATCACCAGTCCATGCTTCCCTATCAACCCCAAATTTTCTAAATCCAATTGTCATTGGGACAGAAAGTGAGATGAAATCTTCTGAACAGGGGCACAGACAGCAAAACAAATGTTACAGGGGTGATAACCCTTCTCTATGTTATCTAAAAAAACTTAAAAATAGATTTTTTGCCTGGAGCTACACTTAAAAAATGTACCTGTTCCGACTTACAGATTCAACTTAAGAACAAACCTACAGTCCCTATCTTGTTTGTAACCCGGGGACCCCCTGTACCTGCTTTTTAGCCATGGGTAAAGATAACATGTTTGACATTCTGAAAAGTATAGTTTATGTATAACTATCTTGCATTTTAATTTAATTGTATTACTTTATTTATATAGCAACAACATGTGCTGCAACCTTTTACACTCCAAGGAGATGGAAAAACAAAAATATGTGGAATAATATAGTCTGCACAGTAAAGAATATAAAGGTAAGAAGAAGCTGCCTTTAAAAGCATGAAAATGTCATGGAATGCACCACTGAAGCATTTGGTTTTACGAGAGATAATGTGATTGGCTGATATGCCATCTTTTCAGCAGATAGAAAATGTATGTTCAAATAATCTTGTAATCCAGTTTCTAAAGTTTTATATTATCAAAAAATGTTAGATAACCCTGTGTTAATATTAAGGTACAATGGATAAAGTACCACCTCATTTCCCTGTCAACTGTTAGCAATTTAATATGATGCAGTAAAACAGTTATGAAAAAAAAAATTTTTTAATAGTATCCCGGTTCCACAAATATAATCTAATGAGGTTGAACACTTTTTATTACTGATCACATGAACACTCCCTTGGATTGGGTAGTGGGGTTGAGGGGGTGTAATCTGGACCAATATAAAGCCCTACTGACTGCTTAGTTTGGGGTATCCAGAGCAGCATATATGAAGTTCACGTTGTGTTCTAATATGCAAGTTCTAACTTGGACATAAGTCTGCATCTGTTCGGGTCCACCACTTCCTGCCTCATGTGTCCCATCCTTTGGTCATAGGGCTTTTCTAACAGTGTGCAGGTATCTGGGTACCATCAGAGTATTCTGGGTACTTGTCTAGAATCTTTGAGGAGGCTTCAAATTGGACCAATAAGTAAGTTAGATTGGATCTTGCAATGTAAAGCAAAGTCTGTCTGGGCACCCACTCCTAGGTTCAAAATATACCTGTATACTTCTTATATCTTATATCCTTTTCTTGTAGTAATAGGTACTATATTTAGTCAATGTAAATTGATTCGGCAATACTGAATTGTATGTTGGCTCATTTGAAATGTGTATTGTACTGATGATTCAGTTTTAGAATGACAGAACGCTCAAATCTAGGCATTTTTTAAATGTCCCCTAGGGTAAAAAAGTAGCTACAAATACCTTCAATCTGAAATTGTCGCCCACAGTACAACTTCTTTGCCACAAGAAGGTCCTCAGTCTTCTGGACTAAATAGGTCTAGCATAATTCAACACAAAGGATTGTATCAATGGGTTGTAAGTGTGGGGTGCCAAGGGCCCACCCCCTGAGCATCACATCATCCAGGATGGCCCACTGCCAGGTAAAAAACAATGTCAAGGGGGTGAAGCGGTGACTGGTGGGAGATGGGCAGAGTCCCATAGTTTGGGAGTTAAGCAACCTCCAGCAAAAAAAATTGAAATGCAACATATTAAACACCTTTTTTTTTTCTATATGCCTCTCTTATATCACAGTTCAAGTTTTGTAGACAGTCTACTCCCTGGAATTTTTTATTTACATGAAATACTCACAGTACTCTTGGTAGCCAGAGATCTTGGTCATCTATGCTTTGGATCATGATAGAGCTTATTTCTTTTTATTTCTTTGCTCATGCCAAAGGAGAGGTGTGAATTTTATTCAAAAAAGTTGTATTATGTTTTGCTGAAATGTGTCCTAGTGATTTTTAGAAATGTGAATTTTAATAATTGATCAACTTAATAATAACAGACCAGGGTTCTTGTTTCAGGCAACTCATAACCAAACTAATTAACTGACCATCAATTCAAATATTGACATACAAGGCATTTAAACATCTTTATGTGATTTCCTACATTGCCTCTAGTATCTTTACCCGCAAATGCAAGTAAAACAGACTGTGATATTTCCTTTTCCTCTGTGTAATTTGTGTTTATTCTCACCTGCCAATCACAGCATTTCTAGTCTAGGACACGCACATGCACCATCTGTTTCTGCAGCATGAACCCAGGGTAGAATGTACACAAGTAGAGCTGGTAATCATACATACTACTTTGCCGCCATATCACATGGTGTACACAGCTTATTCTGCCATCCGGATTTCCTATTTGTTCTTCAATACCCTTCTTTGTCTAGATGTCTAATGTGCCATATGGAATTATAAAGCAGCTTCCCTTGTAACAGGACAATTTCAGCCATTTTTCATTGGAAAGTCAAGATTACTATTACAAAAACAAGAAGAATATAAAGAATATAAAGAGACTGTCGTAGGTTAAAGAAATGTAAATAGATAGGAACTGCAAAAGAGGAGGCTTTATATTCTCCAGTCTTGATGCCTGTTTCTTTGATCTTCAATCTGTTTTAGAGCTACAGCCAATTGAACAACTGTCACATTCAGTACTACTTGAAGTTTTCAATGTCCTCCACCACATTTTGTGATTCATTCCCCTGACCCCTACATCAATGTTGTGTCCTGCACTGACATAGTGGTTGGTGGAAGTTACTACAGCAAGCAATGGGTACCAGGCATCTCAAAGACCCAGATGCGTGTGGTTGGTTGTAAAGAGGCCAAAATTCTGCAAGAGCACAGATTAGAGGGGCAGGTGAGTATAAAGCCTCTTTTTTTGCAGGTTGCTTATTTAATTTTTAAATTGAGTGTGTGAGGTCGGGGGGTTGGGTGCTGAGGCCAAGGTAACAGAATTGTCATCCTTGTCCTTCATGTTTCCCTCCTCATTGGGTGCAAGCAAGAGTCACTTGAGAGGCCTACCCCCAGAGTGGGTTCTTCTGACTATACATGCTTTGTGCTGTTTTCATTAATGCCATAGAACATGGCTGCGGCTGCCATGGGGGGAATGCTCGACCTTAAGGCGGGCCTCTATTCTGAGATGAACGTACACTTGCACTGTAACCATTCTCCAGTTTAATTCTTGGGCCCATGTGTCAATGTACACCTTCCCAGTAGTTTGCATTTAGAAGGGTCACGCTGAGCCCTTTCCACATCTACCTGTCCAGCATTTTCCACTACTATCCTCAGTAATGGAGTGGGCCCTGCCGTGCACCTTGCGTGGGCTCCACAGGCGCACTTAACTTAACTCTTGAACTTCTGTACAGGATGGGAACCTCTACTGCTTGAATCTGCTCTTGTTGCCCTGAGAGGCAGACCGCTGGTGTAAGGAGTGCCGAAAACATCCCCCTCACTGCTAGGTCATTCCACCTATAACGGGTACACGCTACCGACAGGCTGCTTAAATAAACTTCAGTTACCTCAGGTAAAGACTTGTGTCTTTACACTGCTTCGCTTCACACCAATGCCTTCATACCCCAATGTGTTTAAGACCCACTCTGTAGACTGTGTGCTGGTTACATGCATTACACCCCTTTTAGTAGCTTCAGACCAGGCAATGACATTGTTTCAAACGCTTTACTAAGAGAAATGCAAAAGGTAATTACAGAGTCCATAATTCTTCCCTAATTCCCTACTCTATCCACTGGCTGATACAGGTGTCTTCGGGGCAAACCCCAGGTTCTGATGACTTTACATCCAGATGGTAATGAGCAACATTCTTCTGCAGGCATCTTTACGGGCATCAGTCTTTGTTCTTCACTAGGCCTTTGTCAGGAACATGCTGTTGGAGTTAACTCAAACCTGAACCATTCCTAGTCGGGCCCTCTCTCTTGTACAGGACCACTTGTCGTCATATTTATGTCAAAGGATTAGTGGGCTGGGAAAGGCATTAACTCCTACCGTCCTGTACAGGACAGCACCTAACTGGCTATTTCGACTTGCTTACAAATGCATCTGAAGTTTGTCAGATTTCCGTATGTGGTATTAGGAGGGTGGTATTGAACAAACCATTACTCAATTGCTATTATACATGTAGATGCTCTCAGGAGTTACGATTGTGAAAGGGCTTGACATGTTGAGAGCCATCCAAACCTAATTGACCTACGTACTAACCTGCTAGCACAGCTATGCTCCTTTTACTGAAGGCTGTAGTCAAAAGAGCAGACTAAGGAGGATCCTGCTTTGGTGCTAGGGACTCTGCCGCTCTTTACAGTGGTCCCAGTAGTTCTTGAAGAAGATCTAGACAAACCTAGTAGTATGTGAGAAGGCAGTGGAGTACTGATAGTTGCAAGAGGTGTGCTTGCTGAACCACATTCTATTAGACCATGGATGCAGTGACTACTTTGGACTGTTTCTGTTGTCTAGAGGTGGTTTTAATATATACAACTGCACAAGCAAAGACTTCCATCATATTGGCCAAGTTCTGTACACCTTTCCAGACACGCATTAGAGCTTGGGCCCTCAACATTAGGCCAAGTTTTGCTATGTTCATGCCAAGTTGGTCACAAGTGCCAATGCACCTCAATTTTGTTTTTAGAGACCCTCAAATTGTTGTATTAACATCAGTTTTCAAAAGTGTTCAAACAGTCCTGATCAAACACCATTAAGTTTTCAAAACCTTAGATAGGTGAAGCAACACTGGCTAGTGCAATCCATACAGTCAGTCATTGAGGTTAGTCAGTAAACCAATGTTATCAAAACTATAAAATGAAAATCTCAATGAACGTGACACATCCCTTGGAGATGGTAAATCTTTGTGGACTGCAAACATCGCAATTCTCTGTAAATTTTAACTCCTAATTAAAGCTTTATTCGATGAAACAATGATGTGCTGGCAACCCTGCCATACAAGCGTAATGTATACAGTCTTGTCATTATTGTGCATTGCTTGCTAATGTTATTTATTTTCATTGCTGTGCATTATTTCATTGCTGTGCATATTTTTTTTCCTGAAGCTTTTTCTTGCACAGATCTAACATATTTAGCACATGCATGCTATAATATAAATGTATTTAATATTCTGTAAGTAAAACACATGTTCAAAAGGTTTTTGTATGAATTTTCCTAAAAAAAAATAAAAAATAAAAAAATCACTAGCTTCTGGTTGAGGTTACTAGTAAACTTCTTTTGAGGGGTCTACAAGCTTGGCAAAAAAGTGATGGATAGTAAATAATAAAGAGAGAGAAATAGAGGCAGTTATTTTTGAAATTTTCATGGTGAAAAATAAGTTAATCCCATTATTTATTATCTTGAACTGAACATTTTGATGCAAAAATTGTTATGGAGATGAGGAGATAATAAAATGCAGGGGGTTGGACAAATTTATGGAAACAAGTAAGGTAAAGGCACAAAACCGTTAGTTAATATGGTTTTGGACTGCCTTTGACATCCAAGATGGCCTTATTTCTCTTGAGAATTGAGAAATATGTTGTGGAAAATGGAATCTGATACCACTCTTCCTGCAAAAATGCGAGTCTCAATCCTGCGCAATGTCCTTTTGTCTCTTTCGGTCAGTTGACCATGTTGACCGTGCTTATGCTTATGGGACTACGGTTTCCCGGAAACTGTATATGCCATCATAACCTTTGATAATGTACCTTGCAATACCTTAACTAAATTCAGTCACAAAGGCACCAGCTAAGCACGCACCAACAATTTGCCCTCTTTGAAACTCAGTAAGTTCTGGCATGACTGTATTACTAGCAGCACATGCAGTGAATGACAAAAGTGAGGTTCCCACCTGTTAGCTAGGTGTTTCATCACACAGCGGAAGCAAAAGAATGTTACATCACTTACAATTTTAATGTGAAACATGTCATCACTTTCACACCTGCAAATAATATTATGTTTCCATATTTCTGTCCAACCCCTGTACATGTACTATAAGTCATGCTGCTTTGTACGTTGAAGTTATTGTCTCTACATGCTTGGGTCCGTATTCTGCTGGAATGCTTATTAAAAGTATTCCTTCTAGATGTTTAAGGATCTTCCCCTACTGTCTTTGTGGTCCCACATGTGTGTCAAGTCAGTAGGTGTGTCTGTTTTATAGTGCCTCATTGCAATGCAAGCTGCCATTAACCACTTTAAGACCAGGCTCGTTTTGGATTTTAGGTGTTTACATGTTTAAAACAGGTTTTTTTTTTTTGCTACAAAATTACTTAGAACCCCCAAACATTATATATTGTTTTCTTTCTAACACCCTAGAGAATAAAATGGCGGTCATTGCAATACTTTTTTTCACACCGTATTTGCGCAGCGGTCTTACAAGCGCACTTTTTTTGGAAAAAAATAAGACAACAGTAAAGTTAGTCCAATTTTTTTATATATTGTGAAAAATAATGTTACGCCGAGTAAATTGATACCCAACATGTCACACTTCAAAATTGCTCCCGCTCGTGGAATGGCATCAAACTTTTACCCTCAAAAATCTCCATAGGCGACGTTTAAAAAATTCTACAGGTTGCATGTTTTGCGTTACAGTGGCTATACATATGGCTATAATTATTGCTCTCGCTCTACCGATCGCGACGATACCTCACATGTGGGGTTTGACCAGCGTTTTCATATGCGGGCGCTACTCACGTATGCGTTCGCTTCTGCACGCCAGCTCGTCGGGACGGGGCGCTTTAAAAAAAAAATTATATTTTTTTCTTATTTATTTTTCTTGATTTTATTTATTTTTACACTGTTTTTAAAAAAAAAAAAAATTGGCTCACTTTTATTCCTATTACACGGAATGTAAACATCCCTTGTAATAGAAAAAAAGCATGACAGGTCCTCTTAAATATGAGATCTGGGGTCAAAAAGTCCTCAAATCTCATATTTGGACTTAAATGCAAACAAAAAAAAAATGTCATTTAAAAAAATTACATTTGAAAAATGTACCTTTAAGACGTATGGGCGGAAGTGACGTTTTGACGTCGCTTCCGCCCTGCTATGGTATAGAGACGGGTGGGCGCCATCTTAGCCTCACTTGTCTCTATACCCAGCCACGGATAGGACCAGATCACCTCTGCCGCTGCCGATGGCTCTGGTAAGCGGCGGGAGAGCGGCGGGAGGGGGGGCACCTCTCCCGCAGCCGATAACGGTGATCTCGCGGCAAATCCGCCGCGATGACCACCATTATCGGAATTACAACCGGTGCCTGAAGAGATGGATATCTCAGTTGTGGCAGCAGCTGCTGCTGTTACCGAGATATCCCTCTTCAAAAAAGGGACGTACATCATCGTGCGCCGGACGTAAAGTTGTTAAAGTGTAACCTAAGGCAGAGGTTTTTGTTTTAGTTTTGGATAGTGGAGAGGGATTAGAACACCTGTCATTTTGTATTGCTGTCTGTGCCCCCTTTAGGGAGATTCACCCTCTCTATTTGGCCTGTTTACCATTATCATTTAAAAAAATAAAAAATGAATTTTGGGTTGATATCAGAAAAGTAGTAGAGGGTAAAATCTTCCAATGGGGACACTAATTCTGGTGATACTAGTTCTGGTGACACCCAGGGATTGCTTCACTTTGGAGGGATTACCTCTCACTTCTTGTTTTGGCTATGGGACAGGAAGTGAAAAGAAATCTCCCCTATGGTACACAAATGGAAAAAAAATAACTGACTGGAGTTATAAGCCTCCCTTACTTTATCCAAAATGAAAAAAAAAAGGTTTTGTCTTTAGTTACACTTTAAGGAAGCATGCAGAACCAAAAAGTGGACTTGCTATGGACATTTAAGTATTTACATATGGCTCAAAAAAAGTTTTAACTGAGCTTTAAAACATGCCTTTACTGAGCTCTGTAACTGCATCCACTGTGGAGCAGTTCATCCTCAAAGTTCACAGTGGAAGAACAGAGCTTCATCTAAGTAGCATCTTGGCAGTCTCCTCAGCCTTCTAATCTCTAATTTAAACACAGAGCAGGAGCTCTTTGAAGGAGTAAGCAGTGTGAGCTGAGATGAGATGGGAGAGAAGACTTCAGTGCTTCTACTGTGAACTTTGAAGATACAGTAAATGCCTGCAGCTACAGCGAGAACTTGTTTTAGGTCTAGTTCACATCTGAGTGATTTGAAGCACGTTTCCTTTCCGTTCACATCTGGCGATTTGGGATCGTGGGCGGCATTGGCATGGCATGATTCTGCCAGTGAATCCAAATCGTACTGTAACACTGGCAAAACGCGGCATGCTTTGTGTGCCAATAATGGTTCAAAAATGCAGTGCGGTTTTGCTGCGATTGTCGTGGCAAACCGCATTGCACAAAGCCCATCATCCAAAAGGGAGCATGCACTTGTTTTGGGCAACAAGCTTCGTGCATCAATCATGGCAAAACCGCGCCACATTTGGTGCCATTAAAAATGAATGGCACACAAACCAGCACGCTACGCTTGGCCAGCATTTCAGTGTGATTTGGAATTGCAGGCAGAATTATGGCAATTCCGCCCACCACCCCAAATCACTAGATGTAAATCAGATCTGAGATGCCCATTATTGTCAGTGGTGCCTGGTCACACCTGAGCGCCATGTTGCTTGAAGTATGTTGCTTGAAAAAGTACATGAGCTTCTTTGAGGCAGAGTTGCATATTTTTGGTCCTTATAGACTTCATAGGGAGTGCTTAGAAGAAATGCCTATAAACACGTAGAATGCATGTGATTTCTTTCCTACCCTTTTCCTCGTACCTGGTTTTCCATCAGGTAAAACAAAGATAATCCCCAAGAAGAGTTACAAAAAAGCTTGAAGCATAATCTCAAGTGTCAACCTAGGCCCACACATTACTTGCTGCTTGTAAAGAGTATGTAACTACTTAGTGGTTCTAAAGTCTAAACTTTTTTTTTTTTACCTAATAGTATTCTCTGGTAAAAATGCTTATTGCCTGTCCTACCCCCCTCTGTCAATAAATACTTACCCTGGGTCCATGCTACCACGCCAGCACCACACCCCTCACTTCTGCAGGAAAAACTGAGGGCAGTCGAACTTTAGGCTCCCTGTGAGAAAAGTGGGGGTGTGGCTTAATGGTGCTCTGTGGATTTATAGATGCACACAGCCTAGCTCAGGACCCAGTGGGAGCGTAGATGCATGGGTGCCTTCTTAGCAACTGGCTTTCTACAGGAGACACCAGAAGGCACCTCTGTCTGAACCTGTTATATTTTCTAGCATGAAACAAGTAAAGCTCTGCTTTATTAAATGAGAGTATGTGGGCTTTCTTTGTAAGGCACCAATATATAAAGATATATAGGTTTGTCCATAATATAATAACGCTTCCATGCAGTGCTATTTATTTGTGCTGTAGAAATTACTCAAGTCTCTCTTTATATCATTATTGCAGGAACTAGGGATGTTTGTTATAGCGGCATCTTTTAGTAAATTGAGATATATTAAACATAATTTTCTGTTCAGCACTGAGTGTATTTATGGTGTTTGTCACAGGCCGTGCCATCTATCAGAGTCACAGCGGCCTGAAAGTCGGTCTAATTGAATTTAATACACAGTTTTTAATGTTAGATTTTCTGAATAGCAGCTTAACCTTTGCTTTCATCAGGCAGCGCACTCTCATTTTATCAGCGTAAATTCATGTTTATTTAATAAACTGTGGTGGGAAATTATCATTATGTTCTGACACTCATTTCACACTGTGGACATTGATTGGTTCTGAATGTAGGGTATTTCTGAATAAGCTCAATGTTTTTCCATAAGCTTAGTGTCTTTTTTTTTTTATTTAATTTTTTTTATTTTTTTGCTAGCGTGTTTTCATCTATTCATCTTGCACATCTGCTGGATACCAGAGGAAGGCTGTGCTGAAAGAAATATGTAGACTGCCATTGGTAGTTGCTTCACTGTCATCTTCATCCTGTGGCTTAAATAATTTTTGCTTTTCTGGCCTTGCGCAAGCATGCAGCGCAGGCATTGTGACTTCACTCTGATTACGAGTTCGCTGTGTAAGTTCTGGGTCAGTAGCTCAAAGTACTGAAACTAGATATCGAAAAAATGGAGGTTGTGGAATAATCTGCTGTATATACCAGCATAAATTTAGTAATAAAGTAATGTAGCGCCATTACCCCCTGCAGGGCGGCTATGGATTTCTGGGCTTACTGATTACCTCCTCCTTGTAGCTCGTCGTTCTTGTCTAGGGGTTCCCAGGGTTAGTACCCAGTAATTGCTGACACTCAAAGTCCTTTTTGAGGATTTTTATTTGCATAAACCGTTGAAACATGACACAGTCTCTCAGTTGGGAATAGAGGGTATGGGTGATGCAGCTCAGGCACTTTATAACTGCTGACATCCAGTAAATGTCTCTCTCAATGATCCATGGAGTAGCCACTCGCAACTGGATAACTCACTGTTGGATAAACCCTTGTATGCAGATCTAGCAGCCAACAAGTGATTCGGAATTAGCAAAGTCTCTGCCACAGACTTGATTGTGAACTTTAAATGAACATGTAAAAGTCTTTGCCACAGACTTGGTTGCAACTGAAGGATGAGTTAGGAACTTTTCCCATGGTACCAGTATCTTTCAGCCGATCCGGCGATGCCGTAGGAAATGCGGATTCAACTAGTGTCCATACATCTCAGCTTCCAGGCTCTTACCGAGCAGCCAGCTTTGTGCGTGGCCCTCCTCAGAAGACCCTGGTCGCTTGTCGAGTTGCTGGGCCTCTCCAATCCTGAGACGGCCCCGGGACACTTCAGAATTTTCCTTCAGTTACTGCGCCTCGAACTAGCCAGTTCCAAGGCTAGGAAATGGATGGATCCCTACCCCAGACCATGAGGGCCTCTGGGGCTGGTCAGGATGACCAGGCCTACGGGGTCAGCAGACAGTCCTAGACCAAGACCCATCACGGGGCTGGTCAGGACCAGAACCAGCACGGGACACAGCGGGGCCAGACGCGTCCACTGATTGGCTCTGGGAAAAGATTGGTACCTAATGCGTCCAACCAGACTGCGTTCTCAGCCGGTCATAGGTGCTCACCTCACCTATGACCAGGCAGAACTCTAGTACAGTCCAGCCAAACTGATGCCAAAATGTAACCTAGAAACCTAGAATTAACCCCAAAACTCCATTACAGTTCTGGGAAAAACTAAATTTACAAGAATATCGCACACTTTAAAAAAGTGTCGGCGCTACAGTAATTTTATTTAACAATTTATTAAAAACAGTGATGTAATACTCATACAAACATATATAAGAAAATATCTGTACAAATTGCTTTCGAGTGCATAGTATTCCCGAAAAATCACAGAAACGTATGCACTCAAAATATGAACATGTAACAATAGGTCGTATGCATTCAATGTTTTCTACACGTTACGGAGTAGAAACTCCTTCGGGGATAATCCGATATGCAATTTATTCTAAATGTAGCAATCTAAAATATAAAAAGATGCATATTTTCAACAACAACATACACTTAATCAGTATTTTATGTCCATCCGACGACAACAGATGGATCAAGGCAAAGACAGAAATACATGTGTGTTGCTCATATACTCACATGTCCAACAGACCACCGGAGCCCAAAAAAGTCATGGAGAGATGGCCACGTGGGCCAGAGAAGTGCAGATAAGTGAAGCAAGAAAGATTAGAAGAAAAACTTCCTGATTGATGAGGGAAGTGGGCGCAGTGATCACCTGAGCGCAACCCGGGACCGCATCAGCAGGAGGCTAGGAATGTGAAAAGGGAAATGGTTTTTCGGTGGCAGCGGTAGCAGGAAAGGTGAGTGTGTCCTGTCTTCTTTTACAGGTATGGCTTCTGTAGCCAAGTGCTAGGCTACAGCAATATGGAGATGGAGACATTTCCTTTTATTCTTCTCATTCTCTACTGAAATGCTGATGTTATGCTGTAACATCCCCCTCAGCAGCCAGCAGGGGGAGAGGTAAAGCCAAATAAACCCATAGGCTTCTATGCAGAGCGCTGATAATCCTGTGAGTGGTAGTTTGAGATGGCATTCATATAATGGGATGAATGGACTCCTTACAATACAAATCCCAATAGGTAATGTGCAGTGGGAAGAGTGAAGAAATTATTTTTATTAAATTGCCCAGGAAAACTCTTCCTCTTTAACCACTTACCTACCAGGCACTAACACCCCCTTCCTGCCCAAGCCATTTTTCAGGTTTCAGCACTGTCGCACTTTGAATGACAATTGCGCGGTCATGCTACACTGTACCCAAACAAATAACAAATACAATTATTTTCCATTCTTATGTCAACATTACTTAAATAGTATACCTTTTACAGAGCAAGAAAACATAACATTTAAAAGAAATAAGGAAACAAACCATATTTTCTCCTTTATCCCTCCCTCCCCTTTCCCCCTACATTCCTCACTGGGCATTGATGGGCGACACTGATTGCCAGCACTGACTGGCATGGCTAATGGGCACTGATTGGCACTTGTGGGCAGTGGTGGGCACTGATTGCTGCCACTGGTGGGCACTGTATGCTGGCATTGGTGGGGACTGTATTGTGACACTGTATTTCTTTATTGTAATCAGGGCACTGATGTTCAGTGCCCTGATTACATTCCTACATGTTCCCCTGTGAGGAAATGCCGCTGATCGGCTCTCCTCTTCACACACCCTGTGGGTGTGAGGCGAGGAAAGCCGATTACCGGCATCTCCGTGTTTACATGTGACTGGCTAGGATTGGACACAGCTGATCACATGGTTAAAGAGCCACAGACGTTAAAGTAGGGGGTTAAAAGCGCCTGTGTTGCGGCTCTTCCAAAGCACTTTTCAGGGTCCCAAACTGCCCCAAAGATGTTTGCAGGACTTTTCCTAACGGTTTCCTCTGGCACGCACCCCCTCCCAATCGCAGCTTCCTCTTGAACATGCCTGCTGCCCAAATACAACCAGTACCTTGCCTCAGGCTGAACGGACTATGGAATAAAGGCACACTGTGTCTCTGCACAGTGTCCTGTAACCCTGATCCTCACTATCATGAACAAGAGATGCATGGTCACATGACAGAACATTTTAACCTTATAAAAAAGGAAAGAAAGATCATTTCTGAAACTATGCAAAAGCAGTTATGGTGCCTGCATAGCTATAACTGTATTAGAACGTGTCTATAACATTGTATGTTCACAACTACTTCATATATCTGAATTTTGATGCAGATGTGAAAACTTGGTTATGAATGCTGGAGGGTTAACTCACCTTAATATGATATTTTGGTTCTGGGTGAACTCCCATGGGCTGACATCATGGCATGATTGCATTTTCTGTTTTGTTCTCCGTAATGTACTGTAATGCACAGTATATGTAGTATACAGCTGACAAGCAAAGCTATAGCAGAGATCCTCTGTGTCAGACTCTATTAGAAAGTCTTACTTCGGCAGAATAAAAAAAACTGGGGTTGGGTTGTGCTTTAAGCAAAATTCTATCTAATATGTCTCAAAACCTCCTGGATATTTGGAGGTTTAGTGGGGCCTGCTATTGTTTCTACTGTTGCAGTGTTTTTATTTAATATCATGGATGATTGGAGCTGTGGAAACGCACATTATTGTTCATATTGCAACTGTATTTAATAACATGCATGATTGGAGTTTTGGCAATGCCTGTTATGGGCGCTGTGCACAATTTTGTGTTTGCTGATACTCAACTGGTTGGCCTGAGATGTAACATCATTGCTTTTTGAGTATTTTTGTACAGAAATAATACACATGTATAACTCGTATCAATGAGGGTTTTTTTTTTTTTTTTTTTTTTAAAGACCAACTATGCTCCAATTTATAATTGAAAGCAGACCTAATATCAGATATATTTGTTCATGTTATATGCATGCATGCTTAATAATGTAGTAGAGGTGTTACATTTATTGTTAATCACAGTTTTGCAAGTGCTCTAAAAGACTGCAAGAGTGAAGACTACCACAATTGTAGTTCCTAATTGAACTAAAGGCAAAACTTTTTTTTTTTTTTTTTTTGCATAGAGTGGAGAGGAATTAGAACATCTGTCAGTTTGTATTGCTGTCTGTGCCCCCTTTAAGGAAGGTTCACCCTCTCTATTTGTCCTATTTACCATCATCATTTAAAAGTGAAAGAAAATCCTCAGTTTTGGGTTGTCTCCAGAAAAGTAATAGTGGAGGGATCTTCCAATGGGGACACTAGTTCTGGTGACCTGGGGGTCCCCAAGGAGTTCCCTTAATTTTTCAGGGATTTCCTCTCACTACTTGTGTGGCTTTGGGACAGGAAGTGAAGGGAAATGTCTGCATTTGGACACAGATGGCGAAAAAAAAAAAATCTGACGGAGGTTTTTAACCCTCCCTTGCTCTAGCCTATGCCTATAGTTCTACTTTTAAGTTTTAGTTCCTAATTTAAATGAAGGCTAATAAAACTAAACAATCATTCTGTTTATAGACTTTTTAAAAAAAACATGCTATTGAGATATTTTCTTTTTTCGACAAATGGTCACATGACTGATGTAAGAGTGCTGCGTTGTCAGTCTGGATGCTGGAGCCCCCCCGCATGGTGTGCATGAGTGTCAAATGGGGAGTCTAGCTAGCAAAGGGTGGGGGCTGAAACATTTACTAAAACTGCAAAATCTGGTGCAGATGTGCATGTTGGCCAATTGGCACCTAATTTCAGCTTGTTCAGTTAAGCTTTAACAATAAGGCCGGGTTCACACTGGTACAATATGACTGTTGTACGGCTGTCAGGCCGGGTTCACACTTGTATGTCAAATGCTCCGACATTGGGAGCTCATGACGTGTGCAAATCAATGTTTCCCTATGAGAGTCGTCCTAACTGGTCTGACACAAGTCGGACTGACTTTGAAAATGCTCCCTGCACTACTTTGGTCCAACTTTGATCCTACTTCAGCCCACTGAATTTCATTGAAGTCGAATCAAAGTAGGATACTTGTCTTACCATCCGACTTGTGACATACAACATGGTGATTACAGCAGCAGTAAAAGGAATTTATGTCATACTGGGATAGTTTTGATTGGACAAAGTACGACTTGTCCTATCTCAAAGGCGGAGCAAAATCTTAACTTGTTCATTCATGTCGGATGGAAGTAGGACCAAAATAGGACCGATGTTGCGGGGCAAAGTAGGGTGACAGTCGTACAACAGTCATGTCATACCAGTGTGAACCCAGTCTAAAACCTGGAAGCTAATTGATATCTTTGCAGAGCTGATTTTGCACTTTCCAGTTTTAGTAAATCAACCTCATAGTTGGTAAAATAATTTTGGAGCACATGGGAAAAATAATCTTTGAGTCTAATGACGCTAACCTCCTTCTGCTACCACTCACCATTCATTTTTGGAAAGGCAGAGGAAATGCTTCATTGATTGTAGCAGACCACAGGTATCATTTCTTGCATCTCTCAGCCTAGACATAGTTTCTTGATTTAAAGTTCAAGGATTGCTTTTTATTATTTTCTTGGTGTACGGCATTTTGTGACATTTCAGGAATGTAGACATGTAATGTTTCTGACAGGTCTGCAACACTATGTTGAAAGTGACACTGTAGCTAGAATAGGAAAGCACCCTGTAAAAGATGTTTAATCCTCAATAGGTGGGGTAAATTTACTCTCTTGAAGAGCTATGAGCACTGATGATCTCTGACATTTTTGGGTGTATTTTCTGAAAGAAAACCAAGGATCTATTGAGGTAACAGTAGTGACTGGTCGAAATCAGGGGGCAGATAATGTTTTACCCATGGTTGCCAAATCTGTTTAAATTTATCAATATTATTATCCTCTATGGCCGACATTTTAGCGTAGGTCAAAGCTCTATTCATTCTGTGCTTAGCTTCCGCTACTATAAGGGTATTGGATTTCCAGGCTTTGGCTATGGTTTGTTTGGCCGCTGTGCTGAGCTGAAGAAATAGCTTAAACTGAGGATGAGTTAGTGAAGAAGGTTTCAGGTTCAGCAGAGCCATGGCTGGATCCGGAGGAATAGAACGTTCTAGAGCTTTGGAAGCCATAGCGAAAATATTTGACCAGAATTCTTGAGCCACCGGGCATTGCCACCAAATATGTAATTGGGTACCCTGGGAAGTGCAACCTCTGAAACAATTAATAGGATATGTCGGGGAAAATTTGGCGATTCTAGCAGGTACCAGGTACCATCTTGACAACGCGGGTGTGATTCTCAACTGGGAGCTGTTCCTTCTCCTGGCCGATATATTATATGCGGAAGCTGGAGCTTCCTCATATGTGACAGTGCTTGGGCTCCCGTTATTCCTCTAGCCTGACAGGTACTTGTCAAGACTTTGATATCATCATAGGTATGTCCTGCCATCTACTGCTTCTGATTATTGGATTACAGTGATGATGTCTTTAAAATATTGG